>NW_019775682.1:62373-94414 GCF_001039355.2 Lingula anatina | reverse complement strand
GGGGGGGTTCGGCCTTGCATCCGAGGACCCCCCTTCAAGTAATCCTGGAACCGCCCCTGGATCGGTAGTTTTGCTGAGGGGCACAATAGCGTCGCATCGTTAACAATAGGGACTTCAGCAACAGAAGAAGCAATTAAGAGCTGCAATAAAGATTGTCATTACTTTTGTTCGGAACGCTGTTGATCTCCCGCTGACTTTCTTCCGCTAAGAAAGTCCCTTGAACAAATGTAAAAATTGCCTTCTAGGCTTGCTCGGATCGCTGAAGATCTCCTGCTGACGATCTTCTGCTGACGACTACAGTAAAGAAGTCCCTTGAACTAATATGGAAATTACCTTATCATCCCACTCAGATCGCTCACGATCTCCCATTGACGGTCTTCCAGTGACCCTTGAACGAATATGGAAATTGCCTTTCTGTCTCGCTCCTTTCTGAATCGCTAGCGAATATGAAAATTGCCTTTTCGGTTTCCTCAAGATTACCTATCACTCACGCGTTTGTTTGAAGGTGGTTTAAATGACAAAACGTAGGCCTACACACTTTTCAAATGTGTTCATGGCGCAACTATGTGCCAGGAAATCAGTTGCGTTGTCGGACAGCTGCTGGTCAAGATTGTGTTGCCTGAGTGAAAAAAATTGTTGCAAAACGCAACAAAGCAACCGTTGATATGGAGCCCTGCCCCTCCCCCCGAACTAGTATGTTTGATTGTTGACAACAGTCAGCGGTCATCTTGGTCGCAATGCACGGCGGAGAGAGACCGTAATACACCGTTCGGCTGCCGTGGTGAGGGCTACCTGTGCGCCGTGCATACCGATCTGCGTTCGTAGTGGCCTCCCTGCACGGCGGAGAGAGGCCGCACCCCGCACACGGTGAGCAGTTGGCGCGCGCCACTTGCGCTGCGCACGATGCTCGCGCTCCTCAGCTCCCCGCAAACGATGCGCTCTTTGCTCAGCAGAGGTGCCTCCGGGCCTGCCCCTATAGGACGCACCGCGAACTGTGGGATCATGTGATTAAGGACACATTACATATTTATTTATTTTTCTGAAAGTAATGGCAAATGGTGACCACGTTAATCAACTATCAGTCAGAACACCGACAGGATGAGCCCGCGGTCGTCCTACAAAATTTGTTCTGGGGTATGATACTCCGAAATGCGATCTGACACACACCTTGAAAACGGGTAGTGTGGTCTGATATACCAGTTAATTCAGGATCCTTATGTGCCGAGTCTGGTAGTTGGGTAGGCCTGATGTAGGCCTATAAACGATAACAGAGAGAATGGTTGTGTCCACAAGCGTTTCCTCTTTTTTCTTTTCGCTGGATCGAAAATTGCTTGGTTTAAACAATAACTGTTACTACTAACAAAAAGTCCGAAGTATCTCATTATCGAACAAATTATATACGTAAAAGTGTTCTTTTGACATTTTCTGCATCTTAATAATGCTGTTAGTTGATGTATAAGAATGATGCTAAACCTTTTATCGTGTATTGTGTAATGAAGGACCAAAAATGGAAATAAACTGATAGATCTATCATTACAGTTTGTCAAATTCAGTCCTTCACCATTTACATTTTCAGAAACTCAGAATGGAGGAAATTGGACATTTTGTTAATGCTTTTCCCCATCTCAACAATTTTTGTTGATCGTATAAAACGGAAGTAAATGGGTTTTTGTGTATTACTTAAAAAGTGTTGAAAAAGGAAATAAACTCAGTTCAGTTAAGTTACATGTACCTCTGGTTTACATTTTTGCATTTCTAGGTGTGACTTTGAAGTTCCATGGGGCTGAAGGCCTTTGCTAGTCACATTTCTAAGTATCCATGTTACATGCAGTGCGTAAATAAAGATCGGTAGTGATAATGCTGTTAAGCATTATGTAAAATTGCAAAAAATTTGAAAAAAGAAAAACACGCAATTTTGGGCACTACCTCCATAGTGACCACTCAAGAAGTTGTAAAGAGATAAACCCTCGAGAAGTCTCTATTAATCTCACAGAGAAAACATGGTGGGATTACAGAAAGGTGTAGAGAGTGATTTCCAGCCTGGACGCAACCATTTTGGGAAATAAATCTCAAATCATGTGAGATAGGCCTACACCTCCATGGATCTAGAGACGATCGGTTATACAAAAATTAGTTTCACATCAAGAATGTATGAGAACAATTTCACAAACCCACCTTCAACGCAAAAATTTGCATCTGTAGAAGTCTCGTTTTTATTTTAAATTCTGCTTTTTGTTATGTAAGCGTGTAAGGGAAATTTACCTTCATCTAGGAATGACACATTCAAATCACAGCCGCGTGCACAAAAAAGTAGTAGGCCCACTTGCAATTTCCAGATGCCAGCCTCGTTTCTTTTTTTTTTTTTTTCACACACCATTGCTTATATAGGCCTACCAGGTAGAGAAAAGCTTGCACAGGAAAATTGGGGAAATGAAACTAAGTTATTGAACTTACTATGATTCTAACTAAATAAAATTTCATTAATACATATTTTTGTTTATATCTTTATCTATATTACATGAGGCCAAATTGAGAGTTTAAAGCCATAATATCTCTTCGTTTTGGCCAAAAAAAAAAAAAATGGATTTTCCTGGAGTAAACGGCAATTTTCCCGTACTTACCAATGGTCAACGACCCCATTCCTGCTTTCAAAGTTAGTCCAGGATTTTTTCCTAAACGTCTGGTTTTTTGTTACTTTTGTACTCATTGCAGTTCCTATTTTTGGCGATAATGTTTGCCAATGAAGTGGAAAATATTATTTGTCAAGATGAACTTATGTCCTTCTGTAATGAGGGTATTTTGGATACGTTTCGGAATATGTGACGGGTATCTTTCTATCCAATAGCTGATTGCCTCAAAGCCCAAATCATGAGGGATATTCGAGTACATGTTGGTAATATCGAAGGAGACTAGTATCGAATTTTCATTGATATTTTTGGCAAGTTGTTAAGGAAGTCCACCGTGTCCCTTATGTAGCTTTTACTGCTTTTTACTCTTTTGGTTAAGGGTTTTAATACAATGTCTAGAAAATTGCTTTAGTCTGTGAGTTTCGCATGCTGGCCCAGCTATTTTAAAATCATTCGTATCATTGACTTCTACGTAGGTGGATTTTGTTGTCTTGCATGCTTTGTTGATGCATTCGCTTTTATGTATTTTAGGGAGTCCACAGAAATTGCTCACTCTGTTTTCAAAATTTGTGAGATAGTCACAAAGACTTACATAAGACTTAAATAAAATTTTGTTCAGGGATGAAGTTACGCACCATACGCATTGCTATCTCACCTCAAAATAGAAGTGTTAAACTGACGATTTAGGTTAGAGTTGCCTATGTTTAATATTATGCATTGCAACAAGAAAAATAAAATGCCCATTTTAAAAATATTTTAAGGTTTTATTGTTGCTTTAAATCAGCACATAGTCAGATGCATTATTGGATAATTAGATGCAGGAAAAACCTCACTTTTGGTATTGGGATGATAATAATTTGTTACAATATCCTTAACACAGTGTTACATGTAATTTTACATATTTGTCATCCAAGCTACCAACAGTTTAACAAACACCAAATTCTGACCTCACCCATTATAAGTGTTCACCTTATGGGTGCTTTTGCAACTTTACACTGAATCTGAATACAAAGAGAATTTTTTAGTGTGTTTTTTTTATTCAATTTTCTCTACTTGTCTGTAATCGCATTTATTACATTGTCATGTTAAAATATACAAATATGTGACTTTTCTTTATTCAGAAAAAAATGAACAATTAGTTTTATCGCACAATTGATATACCGGGTAGATGCAGTTTTGCATTGAAATTTTGAATGTGACACTGTATCAAATCTGCAGTTTTTCAAGTTAAAAAAATTACAATTATATTATATTATGTCTTTATAGAGTCCTCACTGACATTACTGGGAAAGTTCGAGTTAAGGAAAACGAGGAAGTGACAGAAGACATGGGAACACTTCGTAAGATGTTTCCAAATTTTCTGTGGCTTTTGCGGGATGTCCATTTGAAGTTTGTACATCCTGTCACCAAAGAACAAATGACACCCACTGCATATGTAAAGGAAGTGGTGAGTATACAGACTTTTGATAATGAGTAGTCTTATCCAACCCTACATTCTAATCCTGAATGTGTACATTGGGTTTAAAGTTAATAGGAACTAAATATCTAAGAATTTGTCACAGGTCAAAAGCAAAAAATATTTGTCAAAATTGCTATGATTGTTCATTTTAAACTTAAACCTATGGGTATATTCCTGGTAAGTGATATATTTTTATAAATAACTCAATACCTGGTTAGTGGATATTTTTATAAATTATTCAATTTTCATATCTGTTACACTATTATTTAGCAATGTATTTGTCATATTTATGACAACAGGTTTTCAAAAAGGGCACACAGGAAACAGCTGAAACCAGCCAAGAGAAGATAGGGAGAGTCATACTGTCAGCTTTTGAACAGGTGGAGGCATTTGATCTCCCTTTTCCAGGAGATACAGATGTTTTGGAAGATATTGCAGCAAATGCTGATCGTATCAATCCCAAATTCAATGAAAAGATTGAAATATTGATTGGACTTATTCTGTCCAATCTAGAATGCAAGAGAGGGGTGGCTGAAAATTCCAAGATAACAGGTACAATAAACCTGCTGGTTAAATGGTGTTTTTGTTTCTTCTGTTATTGAAATGGAAGAAAAATGTGAAAAATTTACATTTATCAAAATTAAAATATCTGTATCTTTGTCAAGTTGGTTTCAGTAAAAAGATTATGTCAAAGAAAAAAGATCAAGGGTTGTTGAGGGGTCTTACCTCATGGTGTGGGCTTCAAAAGAGGGAAAAACTGCTCAGTAAAAGGGAGGGTGGTGATGGACTGGTCACCCAACTGGTTGCAGAAAGTGTTTGGTCAGCTAATATAACCTTTGTTTGCTGGTAATAAAAGAATAAAAATGTACTAATAAGTGGGGGATGGTCATTTGGTAGTATCCTGAGTATCACTTTTGTGGTGGTTGTAGTTCAACAGTGGTGTCTTAATTGGTTCCCTTTTAAAATCCCTCTTGGCATTCAGATGCTAGAGTTCTCACAAGTGTTGTGATGGTGTGAGCAATTCAGCAAAAGTGTAGCAAGAGGCTTTAATACTATGATGCTGGGGGGATGGTGACTCAGTCAATAGTGACAACAACACAGAAAAAATTGAATTAATTATATATATCATATAAATATTTATAATATCATATATATAAATAATTCAATATATTCCGTGTTTTAGTGACTATTGACTAAGACACACTTGCCAAAACAGCCCCGGTGCACAGGTTGACAGTCATTTTATTTTTTCTTTCAAATTGTGAACTACAGGTAGAGAATAGTGTTCTTTGTATAAATATACAGATTTGTTTATGTACTAAAAGATGCTGGAATTACCATGTATATAAAATATATGTCATAGGCAAGACTGAAATCCAGGTGGATTTAAAATCTGCTTAGAAATTTCACTCTCGCCTAGGCTGGTTTAATATCAACCTAGAAGAGATTGAAACCCAAAGTCACAGACAATTTTAGTTTATGAATAGATTAATCACATCCCTCATCAAGCCATTTTAGTTAAATAATCAATGGTTAAGAACATCTTTTATTAACTATCTTGCATATGGAGGAATACCAAACATTTAATTTCTATTTTTTACCTCACAGCTGTATGACAGTGGTGTAACTATGTGGACAAACATTTTGACAAATCTGTACTTTGAACATGACACTGAGGATGAAACAGTTTAAGGAAAATGGTTGTGATATTAGGTATTAATAAAATAACAGCTGAGTGTTGAGAGCTGAAGTACTACAGGTATAAGGAAAATGCCTGTTTTATAAATACTTGATCAGTTTGGTGTGGAAAATTCAGGTAAAACAGGCAAAAAAGTGCCTATATATTATTAATCCCTGGATTTAAGTAATTGTAATTGCACCAGCAAAAGAAGCCTTAAACTTTTCATTTGAGTCACCCACATTATTACACTTTCTAGGAGATCAGCTTGCTACAATGCTTCAGTTCTATGTGAAAGCTGTAAATGATCCAGACACAATACCTGCCATGAAGAGTGCCTGGAATGCAAGTACTGAGTTAAGACGCATTAAAATACTGCAAGATATGGTGTCCCAGTACAATACTCAAATGACGGTAGGTAAAATATGTTCATGTCTGGTAAATTTGAATGGGTGTGTTTTTTTTAGGGGGGGGGGCAATTTTGTATCAAAACTGCATATAGTGCAACGGTTGCTGTTGGTGACCGTTATATGTATCTTGTACCATTTGAACGTGTGTGTGTGTGTGTGTGTGTGTGTGTGTGTGTGTGTGTGTGTTTCTGCAGGTTGCTGACAAGTAAAACGGCAATTTCTGCGTCTCAATGTTCGTAAGGCGTCTGGGCCGGATGGAATTTCACCTCGTGTTCTCCCCCCTGGCAAGTAAAACGCCAATTTCTGCGTCTCAATGTTCGTAAGGCGTCTGGGCCGGATGGAATTTCACCTCGTGTTCTCAAACTCTGTGCTGACCAACTTGCGTACGTCTTTACTGTCATTTACAATTGGTCTCTACAAATCCGCAAAGTACCATTGCTCTGGAAGACGGCGTCTATCATCCCGGTACCTAAATCCAACCGAGTTACCAGCTTAAACGATCTTAGACCAGTGGCTCTGACTCCGGTGCCCATGAAAATTTTAGAAAAATTAGTTTTAAATTTTATTAAAGAAATTGTGCCGAAAACCTTGGACCCACTGCAGTTCGCTTATCGATCTAACAGAAATGTTGAAGATGCAATTAATCTGTGCCTACACAATGTCCTACAACACTTAGATAACAAAAATTCTTATGCAAGGATTTTATTTATGGACTACAGTTCAGCTTTTAACACAATTGTGCCAAAAAAACTATATCTGAAACTTTTAAACCATCTTAAGCTACCTGTTTTTATTTGTGACTGGATTTTAGACTTTCTTTTAGATAGAAGACAATCTGTTAAAGTCGGCTCTTTTAGCTCAAAAACAACAGTCTTAAATACCGGTGCACCACAGGGATGCGTCCTTTCACCTTGTCTTTACTCCCTTTTTACCTATGATTGTACTAGTGTAAGCGACGGGACTTTTCTCATGAAATTTGCGGATGATACTACGCTTGTGGGGCTAGTTACTGATAACGACGAGAGTACATAAAGAGAATCTGTTGAGTCGGTGTTAAGCTGGTGCGAGAGCAATGATCTTATCTTGAACGTAGCTAAAACCAAAGAAATGATAGTGGATTTTAGAATTAATCAGAATGTAAAGGTACCACTCACCATTGGTAATGTTGAAGTTAGTATAGTAGAGGAATTTAAACTACTTGGTATACACCTTAACAGTAAATTGAATTGGAAAGATAACACCGCAAAGAGTGTAAAGAAGGCACAGCAAAGACTGTATTTTTTAAGATCATTGAGAACTTTTACTGATAGCGTGCCTATTTTAGTCAATTTTTACAGGTGTGTAATTGAAAGCATTCTAGCGTACGGAATTATAATATGGTATAGCGGAACAGCTGGGGAGGAAAGGAAGAAATTAACAAACGTTGTAAAAACTGCAAGCAGGATTATTGGGCACGATCTCCCCAAGCTGGATGATATTTTTAAAGACAGGATGGAGAAAAGAATTGTTAACACCATGAAAGACTCTTTCCATCCTGCAACATCTCTTTTTACTTTCTTACCAAGCAACAGTAGACCTTTAACTTTTAAAGGCAGTAAACGCTTTTTAAACAGCTTTTATCCAAGTGCAGTGACGCATTTTAATTTGATCTCAAAACTAAATTCTTAATTTATTTATTTATTGTACTATTTTATTATTTTACTCTGTATATTGCTCCAAAAGGAAAATGATTTCCGATTTTTATAATTGGCTAAATAAAGTCTTATCTTATCTTATCTTATTTTATGCTTTTAATTCACCTGCACTTTGCATTTGTCATGCTCCTCTGAATAACAGTATTTTTTTTTAATTTCTGACTGACCATAAGTTGCTATATGCTCTGCATAATCAGTTAAACAATTCAGTTTTAGATCTACATAAGCTGGATATTCTATGGCCTCAAAAACCATCAATAGCTCCATTAATGTGGAGGTGATGTGTCCTGTGCCAGTTAATTGTACCCTTTCTTTTGACTTGCTTAACTGGCGTGGCAGAGTTACATTTAGGTAGAACAAGGAAAAAAAAGTGCTGTTTATTATTGGTTCCTTTATAATGATCTGGCACATGCAGGCAATACACACCATCAAATTTGTTATCTATTCCATGTGTTTTTAAGGATGTATGATGTAATTTTTTTCTTGTCCTAGATTTTTTATTTCATATAAATCTAAAAGAAAAACCATATTTACTGTATGTAAATATACGTAACTGTAATAAAAATCCAAGTTACAGCACATTTAACTTACTTATACTAAGTCCTAGAATGGTCTTGACAGCATTAATTGTAAAACCTCACATTTACACAAAGACAAAGCTAGGTGACAATTAATCGCTTAAACACTACTTTTTTATTTTTCAATAATTCAACAATTTGAGCAGTGCCCAAAGAAAAGATTATGGTGCGTTATTTATCTTCATGATCAGTTAAAACAAACTTAAAACAGATAGATAGATAAATAAATAAATGAAAAGAGTGTGTAATCTTCATACCGTAATCACTGTTAAAGGAAGAAGTGCAGTATATAGACATTTTTTCAAATTATCATAATACCGAGCTGCACACCAAACCTGTTGTGAAAGATTGACCATGTTCCAAGTTAAAAAGCAGACCAATTGAAATTTTTGTTTCCTTATTTTTCCACATAAAATTTGCCCCTTTTGGGTCTCAAGAAGGTGGTGCATTTTTTAAAGAAATTGTATTCCATAAAAGTTTTAAAACCAAAAATTGTGTTTTGGGTGTTGCATTTTAAACCAAATAAAGCCAAACAAATGTACCAGTATGCTGTGGGGGAGTGTCAGTACTAGGAGGTAAAGATAGGAGGATTTTGTAGGGGTGGATCCAGAATTATTTAAAGGGGGGTCCACTGATGTGAAGCCCCCCCCAGCATGGGGTTCGGGGGGTCAGGACGCCCTTGACCCCCCCACCCCCCACCACCCCACCCCTTAATCCACCACTGTTATATGGATATGGGGTAAAAATGCTTTGTATGAGACTATAGACTTTTGTCAGTATTGTTGAATATGGGGCAGTTATTGCACATGTTAGTATATGAGTTACACAAAGAGGGAACTTCAATCTCCATGATTTCATGAGGCGTTCGTGTATTAATTCCTTCAAACAGTGTAGACTAGGGCTATATTCAGAGTCACACATTGTACTAACTGGGTTGCTAACACATTAATTTTGTACTATATATGAGACAACTTACAGTGAGACAAGACTGAATGTTGCAGATCCCACGCCAACAAACACAAACCACAGGTCACACGTTTATTCAACACTGACAGGATGAGCCCGCGGTCGTCCTACAAAATTTGTTCTGGGGTATGATACTCCGAAATGCGATCTGACACACACCTTGAAAATGGGTAGTGTGGTCTGATATACCAGTTAATTCAGGATCCTTACGTGCCAAGTCTGGTAGTTGGGTAGGCCTGTATATGGTTATGTGTTTTGTAAATAGATGCTTCCAACAAAGGGAACAGGCCCTCTCTTACTACATTGTACTCTTTCCAGTATATGTATTCAAATCCATCACCTATAGATAATCATTATACATTTTATATATATCTTTTTTTTTATAAACTGATTTATGTATTGTTCTACATGTAAACATTGAAGTCATGTATATTTATTCATTTACTTGTTTGTACTGTTATAGTTAGATCTACTTTCTCTGATTGTACCTTACTTGTGAAGGTGTATCAATAAAGAATCTGTTTGTACAGAGGTTTTCACACATGGGGACTTGCACATACATTAAAATTTAAGACTGGGTTCCCATACCTATATCGATCTAACAGGATTGATCCATCTCTGAGGGGTTTCTCAGTAAATTGCTTTCAGCTTAAGCAGCTTAGGCTGTATTTCCAGAGCTTTTAGATCGATCTATCCCCGCGGGGAGTCTCACTAGATTACTGTCAGATAATCCGGCTTAAATGTCCGTCCTGCCTTCTACAAGCTGTAAGGGGGTAATTAACTTTCGTGTCCGCTCGGCTGACAGCTATTTAGCGTGAACCACCAGGGAGTTAGGTCGATCTAAAGTAGATCGATCTAATCTCTGGAAATGGGGTCTTAGATGTCTGGCAAGCCAATGAAGCTGTAAATGATAATTATTACCCTCTATAGCAACTTCAGTAGGCATGACAGACATCTAAGCCGCTCATGTTGATTGCAATTTAGTGGGAATACCTTGGAGAAAGATCAATCCACAGTTAGTACAATAGGGTCTGGGAATAGTCCCTATAAGTGCAGTTTTAGAGAGTGTTCAGATAAATCTAGTATCACACGGCATGTAGCTGGATTGATCCATATACTGAGTATTTTAAATGTAACATGGGCACTCTACAAGGATGCATGTTTTAAGTCCTTTTCTATTTACATTATTCATAAATGAATTCTATCATAGTTTGAACAAGGCTGGATGTCAGGGTATTTACATAAAAGAGATGTTTCCAAATCTCATGTCTTTGCTTTATGCTGGTGACATTGTATGCATTTCAGACACTGTTGGGGGGTTACAGAAACAAATCCATCAATTAGAAAAATATTGCAGCCAGAATGGTATGCTAGTAAATGTCCAAAAGACAATAGTAGTATTTAGGAGAGGTGGCAAAATAAAGAAAAATGAAAGGTGGTTTTTCAAGGGCAAAAAATTAGAAGCGGTACATGTACCTGCATATAAATACTTAGGAACATATTTTGGTGCCTTCCTCGGTTGGGGTAAAACTATCCAACACCAAATAAACCAAGCCAATAAAGCATTATTTGTTGTTAAGTTATGTTTGAAGAAACAAGCATGTATTTCCTTTAAGGAAGCTTTCTTTCTTTTTGATAGAATGATAACAGCCATTCTTTTCTATGGTGCTGAGATATGGGGTTATAAACCAGTAGAAAGTATTGAAATCTTCAAAGCAAAATTTTGTAGATATTTATTAGGTGTTAGTTCAAATACTGTGACGGAAGCTGTACTAGGCAAATGCGGAAGATATCCATTGTATACCAATTATATGGTAAATAGCATTAAATATTGGTTAAAGCTTGTACATATGAATGAAGATCGCTATCCTGCTCATGTATATGATATGCTATTTAAATACCCCGGTGAAGTTGATTCCTGGTTCCTTATTCCTTATTCGGTTACTTATTCAACTTTTTTATGTTGTTTTATGATTTTGATGCTAGAATANCAGGGGTTATTTAAATTAGATTCAAGTGGAAGGCACACTTGGGCCACAGATGTTAAAACGCTGTTATACAGATATGGATTTGGATATGTCTGGGAGGCTCAGGGTGTGGGAAATTCTGTTTTATTTATTAAAGTTTTCAGAGAAAGATTAGTAGATAATGCTGGCCAAATATGGCACAGTGACATATGTAGGAGCAGCAAACTGGATACTAAGGCTGTATTCCCAGAGCTTTTAGATCAATCTATCCCCGCGGGGAGTCTCACTAGATTACTGTCAGATAATCTGACTTAAATGTCCGTCCCGCCTACTACAAGCTGTAAGGGGGTAATTAACTTTCGTGTCCGCTCGACTGACAGCTATTAAGCGTGAACCCCCAGGGAGTTAGGTCGATCTAAAGTAGATCGATCTAATCTCTGGAAATGGGGTCTTATTCATTATTTAAGAGTATGTTAACACTGGAGTGTTACTTATTAAGCATTAAAAATGTAAAACACAGAACCTCACTAGCAAGATTCAGATGCGCAAATCACCAACTAAATATTGAGAGCAGTAGATGGAGAGGTATAGAATGATGCAATAGACTCTGTTTAATCTGTAAAAAACACAATATTTATGATGTTGAAGACGAATACCATTTTTTAATGATGTGTGTAGCATATACAGAATTAAGAGAAAAATAAATGCAAGTGAATAACCCTACTAAAGAAAGTTTTTTAAGATTAATGACCACAAAAAACACAAATTTTATCTCTAGTCTAACTGCTTAAATATTTAATGCTTTTATATTAAGAAAAGAAATTTTGGTTCATTGACAAAAATGAATAATCCTTAATACTTCTAATCGACTTTACTATTATTATTATTATTTTTATTATTGTTATTACTATTATGTACTATGGGCCGGAGGCCTTGAAAAACTGAATAAATTATTATTATTTGGATTGATCCATCTCTGTGGGAGTTTCTCCATAAGTGCAATCACTGTAATTGGGTTAAATGTCTGACATTGCCTCCTCTAGTTCTAGGGGATAATTAACTAATATAACAAACCTGCTGCTCAAGGGGGTATGTCAGACAATAAAGCTGATAACACTGAATGCATTTTAGTGAGAATCTCCCATTGAGATCCAGCTGGTACAATGTTTAAATCTGAATGAGGGCTTATCCTTTTAAACTTTGAAATATACTGTGCGCATGGATTATAGTCATATTATTTTTCATTTAGGAAGCTATCACCAAGGTCTGCCTCAAAGGATCAGAGATGATACCTATAGAAGAAAGACATTGTGATGATGCTGAAAAGTAAGATTTTTATATGGAGTAAGACAAAATAAAGAAACAAAGAAAGATAGAAAGATTCAAGAAAGAAATTTCAAAACAAAATACAATGTACATGCATATATAAATCAGTATTTTTTTCACATAACTACATGTAATACCTCTCTGACTTTAAGTTTGCCAAAAGAGAAAAACATGATGATGACAGAAAACTATATATAGTACGATGAAAGTCAAGGGGGGGAAATAATTTAACTTAAAGTAATTGATTTTCAAACTGGCAATATCAATTGTTGAATGCCATCATGTAAATAAGATAGTCACTGATTTTACCCTAAAAAACAAACAAAAAAAAAAAAAGGGCTTATTCCCAACAGATTAACACACCTCCTCCTGGCATCAAGTAGAATACAGACAAACAGAAAGCTGTTAAAATACAGAGACAAAAACAAATAATGATGGACAAAATAGGTTATTATTTTGTCAGTTTTGATGCAATTTTACATGATGATTAACAGCAAATTCAAAATCACATTTAAACAAAATATAGTCCCTTCAAGTTACATGGTAGCTTCAGATGTATGTATTAGTTGCGGAGAAATATAGGCTAGTAAATATGGGAAGTGCATTTGATTATGAAAAATAGGCCAGATGTCAAATTCAAGGTCTCATTAATATTACAGTAACCATAAGTGTATCTCTGCTAGTTTTGGTGAAATAAGGGATAGAAAATTTGCAAAATGTCTCCATATGGCTTTTTGTTAGGTTTCTCTGGGGCTATTCAAAAAGGAAGATATGTGAGTATCAACTGGTCCAAGGCTCAAGTATGGCAGACCCTACATAAAAGGAAGACCGGCTAATCCTGTAATGGTCTCTCTGCCTCTCACACGCCTCTCCATGCATCTGGTCGAAGCGAGCCAAGATTTAATTACTGTGCCCTGGCAGGGACGACGCATGGGGAGGCGTGTGAGAAGCAGTGATACCATTACAGGATTAAGTGGTCTTCCTTTCATGTAAGGTCTGCCATATTTGAGCCTCTGACTTGTTGATACTCTGATCTTTTATTCTAAATGGCCCCTCTGGTAACTTTCCCCATAATTCCTGAATATATGCTGAAGAAAAAAACGAAAAAAAAAAAAACATAACTTTTTGAAAAATTGTCAGGTCAAGCTGATATTCAAAATGAACCTTTACGCACTTTACTAATATTCATCAGTTCTGTACATCTGAAGACAAACGTTAAATGGTTGTCCACTTATCGTGTGATCTTTGAAAGTTCACAGCAACAATGATGCTGACAGGGGCATAAGACATGGGTATAATGTCTATATATACAGACACTATATATGTCTGTACATAAAAGAGCTGGTGATTTTACCAGTATGTGGGAAACAAGAGGAGGCATGTTTATCTGTTAATCTGATTGCATTCAGCAGAAATCCCAGAGTTTGATTGATCTATTTAGATTAGAACCGTTGTTTCATTGCATGAGCCAAAGCTTTAATTTACAATGATCTGAAATGTTTTCAAGATAAACACATGATACATTTTTTTAAATAAGTTAACCACCCCTCTGACTTCTGATGGAGATAAAATTATTTGAAAAATAGGTAATTAAAAAAACTGCCTTTTAACTCATTTTAAACATTTGTATCATTACTATTATGAAGGATAATGATAAAATGTTATCAAAATAATTGAGCGCATAGCAGAAAGACACTACCAGTAAGTGCTAGTTGGTGTGTTTCTCTGTCATCACCAAATTTTTTGTATTTAAAAGGATGTGTTGTAAGCAAAAGGGAAGATTGAATTGAAAAATAATTTTACAAGGGTTATTGTTCTTTGTAATTACATTTTTGCAATTATTACACCACAAACCGAAATATTATAAATGATTTCTTTGTTTTTAGACCAAGCTTAATGAGCATCCATGATGCTGTTATGGACAATGTTCGCAATGGGTTAAACAAACAGCTGGAGTTTTTTGGATTTGATGAAGAGGAACAGCATTTGAACAATTCACTTTTCCTTGATTTTAATGAAAGAATAGGTAAGGAGGAAAAAAGAGATTTAAGCATTAAGTTTTTAAGCTAATTAATTGTGAATCCACATTATAAAAAAATGGCCCACTGTACTAAAAAATAAAATTTGCAAATATTCAAGATATTTCATGTTGAATAATTATGAAATTGAAAGTGCTAAAGAGGTCAACCAATTTTATATTGATTCATTTTATTAGCAAATAACAATAATTACTATCATTTTGCAAATGTGCAGTGACAAGGAGAGTGGGTCAAAAAAATAAAAAAAAAAAAATCAAATTAAGCTCCAAGATGAATTTTCTCAGTGTCTAGAGCTTACATCTTATATATATGGTATGCATCTATACTCTCTCCTGGACTCTATATAACATTGAGTTTTAATAATAATGATAATTTATTGAGCACAAAGAAATGGTTTACATTTACAGGCTCTCTAACTAATACAAATTTAAAATAAAATAATAATTTAAGTAGTTAACTATGCTCATCCACGCAGGGATACACGCTTTTTAATTGCGCTGTTTACAAATTTACATATGGCAATCACACTCTGCCCAGAGAGTGGATTGAGTAAAATAGATAGTTTATTGTCTGTTGGACCCTGCAAATTCACCTCTGGTATGGAAGCAAACAGTATTTCCCATTCGACTCTGTGTTCACTGCACTCTAGAAAAAAGTGTCCTTTATCTTCTATTGAGTCACAGTGGGGGCATTTCCTTTTGTCAATTGGCTTCTTTGGTTTTTTATATCGCCCTCGTTCAATTTCTAATTCATGATCACTGATCCTCATTTTTGCTAATATTACTTTTTTTTTGAGCTAAAGGAACATTGAATTTTACATAAGGTTCAGCCTCATAAGTATGTTTAATTTTTCCATATGTTCTGAGTTTATTGTTTTCTCTCTTTTGCAATTCTTCCCAAAAATTTGCCTTTTTTTATTTCTTCCATTAGATATTGGTGGTTGTGGATTTTAGTATGTGTGTTGTTATTTGGGTGGTATACTTCCCAGCATGCCGAAAGATTTGTAGTAGCCCAAAACCAATTCTTTCCCTTTTCTGTTTGCTCCATGTGGTAAGCTTGTTTGACTAGTCTATGAGTTGGAAGGTTGTCCAGTCTTGCACTGTATTTGGACACCAAACTTACAATGTCCAAATACAGTGGAAGGCTCCCAAGTTCTGCCCTACAAGCATTATTGCTGGAAGTTTCCCTTATACCTAGTGTCTATTTACACATTTTTAAATGTATCTGTTGGAATGGCATTTTATTCAATTTGTGTAGTGTCATTTTTTGGTCTATGAATATCTCTTGTGCCATGCAAACTTCACAGCCATATAACAGGATTGGTTTTATCATTTGGTCAAAAAGTTTCATGGTTAGTAGGGGTGAAGAAATTTCTTGAGAATGTAGCATCCCTTTTAATGAAAATATAGCTTTGAGGGCCTTTTGTTTAAGGTTTTCCATTGTCTGTTTTAAGAATCCTGTGTTTGTAAAAACTATTCCCAAGTATGAGAACTGTTTAACTGTTTCTATAGGTCTGTTATTTATGGTAAAAGTACCGGTATGTGGGTCAATTTTTCCAAGCTTATTGAATACCATAACTTTAGATTTATTTTCATTTACCTTCAATTTCCATTTCAGACAGTAGTTTTCAAGTTTAGGGTGAATATATGATCTTTTGTACAATACACAGGTCTGAACCCAGCTTGTTCTTCACTTAGCTTTTGATTTGTTTCTATGAATTGAGTGATTCTATTTGTAAGTACAGAACCTAAACAGCTTGTTATGCATATACTATAGGCCTCTATGGTTTGATGGGTCAGTTCGATCTCCAGATTTATATAAGGGTAGTAATAGGCCTAAGTTCCAGGTATCCGGGGTTTCGCATGTATTTAGTGCTAAGTTAAAGATTTTTGTTAATTATTAGTCCTACAAGGTAATTTACTCCTGTTTTTAACATTTCAATAGAGTCTTCACCAGCTGCCTTGCACTTTTTTAGTTTTTTGATAGCGTTCTTTACTTCTCCAGTTGTTATGGGACTATATTTAGGACAAGGTCTCTTTCCATTTCCTCAATTTTGCCACTGAGGTTCTCAACTTCTTGATTGTAAATCCAGATAAAAGAAAACATGGCAACTTTGTGATTATGTTCCCCACACCAACAGGGCTGTTTTGTACTTTGTCAGTATGACAGATGCACTTTTTGGTACAGTGCCTTGAGAGGATGTTTCTCTCCCTGAAATGGCTTTGACACTTAACTGAGTTCTGGTCCCTAAAAGTATTGTGAATAACCTTTCTAAGACGTCTTTTAGTGGTCTGGTTATGACAGAACAGTTTTGTTTGGCAGAAAAAGAAAGAAAATGGTCCTCAGCTTGGATTGTGGTATATGTGGTAACGACCTGACCTTGGTCAGCTGTTACATGTAGCTGATGTCCCTGTTGTCATACTTGGCTGATTCAGCCTGTGAATTATAATGACCAAGAAGGATTCATTTTGTCCTCTGGTTATGTCTCGAGATCTAATGCCAAAGCCTGCACCTTTTTAGCCTTAATAGCCCTGACCCTCTTTCCTCCTGTGAAAAATTACAGAGATGGGGGCATGGTTGTAAAATCTGTCAGTCAAACCCCTTGTTTGTTGATTCTCATAAAATCTGTTCACACGGATCAATGTAAGCATGTTATCCATTCATCCGAACATCGATCTTTTACTACTCATTCATAATACTAAGGAAACAATTTTTTCTGATTTTTAATGTATATCATCCCAAAAGTAAATATATATATATATATATATATATATATATATGCAGACAGAGATGAAGTTGATATTACACGTACCCTACATTTCTGAGATCTGCAAAACATCATGCTGCCCCCCCAATATTTGTCAGATTCAAGATCAAATTTGAATGCTAGTTACATTGCAATCTTAATTGTTTTATGTTACATAGGCAAAATTGATATTTATTGCAATACCATGTTGATGTAGAAAGATTACATTTAGAGATTATACTGACTTAAATTTGTCTTAGAATTACTTGCATGTATATTTGAAAATAGGCACAAGACATGGAAGCTTTAAAAATCTGTGACAATTTAAAAATATCTTAACCTAGCTTTTATCTTATTGAAGCACTATCAGTATAAGAATGATTAGATACACCTGGGCACTAGCATGTTTTTAGTTGATTTTCAAAAATGTACAGTTTATGCCTTTGACCTCATGTTGACCTTGTTTTCCCATGATAGTTAGGAGAGACACAAGTCAGGAGAATGATGTTATTATTGGTGGGGAGCTGTTTCGTTACCTTCAAGAGAATCGCGAAAGGTCTCGTCTTAACTGTGAGAAAGTGTTTAAGAGTCTTCTGGATGAGCTGAAAAAACGACTAAATCCTATACCAGTTGACTACACAGAGGAAATGCTGTTAGCAGACATAGAACAACTGAAGATGTCCTACTTGAAGCAAGCTATAGGGCCTGCGAAGTTAGTTGTACTGGACGAGAGTTTCCTGTCCTCAGATATGACTGATTTCCTTCGAATATGCAAGGTCTGTATACGTATTACCTGGAATGCTGCAGACAGCATTAAAATTGTTAAATGAAGAGTTTGATAGAGGGGTTTAATGCTTATAATTATTAATTTATTTGCATTTTGATTAGACCAGACACTGTCATGCACGTACAAAATAATTTCAGACTTATTCTTGATTGAATTTATAAGATATTCAAATTAAGATGTGAAATCTTAGTAAATGTATTGTTTATGGCCTTTAAAAAAGGTAAAAATGAGTGATGTATTTAAAACAAATGACTTTCAAAAAAGGTTCACAAAAGTTTGATCCAAAAATAAGTCACTCTTATTTTTGAGACAATTGAAGAATGGTTAAGTAGTAAAATGTAAACATGGTAAAAAAATTACCAATTTAAAACCCAAAGGATCCAATTCACAAATTATTTTCTCAACAGTTGGTAGATTTTTTCATTTACATGTAGTTTTCCTATATAAAGGTCAAATATATTATACATAATTTAAAATTAACACCTTTTTTGGGCTTCTTTAATGTTTTCTCATACTGCTGGGAACAGACACCTCAATTTATGTCACCTTTACATGTGAAGTGAACTGATGTGTGAACAAGTGGAAGTAAAATTCTTTCTGTTGCAGGCAATCCAAGGATTTCGAATGGAAGTTGTTGAGGCAAAGAGGCAACAAGAAGTTTTAGCTTTACAGAATGCAAAACAGAGGTGCAAGCTCCAAGATATTATAGACGAATCTGCGAGACAAAAGGAGGAGCATTCAAAGGCATTACAGATCATGGCCAAAAACAATCAGAAAAATCTTGAAAAGGTTGGGGACTTTGAATACAGTTTGAATAGACTTTGGGAAAGTTCTCTCACCTTCAGGATGATCTGCATACGTTACCTCATTATCTTATGACTTAAAATATATGTATTTTAGTTAAACTTATGGTTATGTTACTTTTCTCAAATATTTTCATAGATTTGATTTAATATATCTTTGGAACTACTTGGGATAAACATGCAGTCAAACAATACAGATTTTGCTGACAAATAATCTGGTGCATATGAATGGTTGTACATGTACATTTGCCCTTCTTATGTACTAAATAAAATTATGTAAAAACTTTCAATTTTGACAATTGTAGCTACAAAAATCACAGGAAGAGAGCTGGTTGAGACATAAGAAGAAAATGGAAGATCTACCGAAAGCTTATCAACAGCAAATAGCGGAATTATCAGAGGTTTGTCTTAACCTTATTCCACTTCTCTGCAAAAATTCTCTGATTGGTACAAATTAAGGACAACATGAAATCTCATTATGAAAACTTCATAAATGGTAATGATTAAAGAATGGATGGAGTACAAGGGAAGGAACTAAGTTAAATGCAAGGTTAAATGAGCGCTAACCTTTTCTGCAATATTTCTTTTAATACCAATTAAGCCATCTCCATCTTATACAATGAGGAAAATTGCAGATTTGTAACCCACACTTGAGTTAGAATATCCAATTTTAATCATTTTGAGGAGAATTCACCATTCTCTGTATCTATCACAAGAACAACTTAAAATGTATGATAAATATGCCCCCAGCTAGAAAAGTAGTCCCCTTTGCAGTCTGCTTGCAGTCTCCTTTACAGTCCCCCCATGGAGCCTGCTTTGCAGTCTCCCTAGCAGTCCCCGCTCCCATAGCAGCCTCCTTTGCAGGTATCCTTAAGTATGGAGGGAGTCCCCTTGGCAGTCTTAATTTGCATTTTTGGAACGCGCTGCCAGAGGGACTGCCTGGGCAGTCCCCCTAGCAGTCTGCTTTGGCAGCCCCCCTAGCAGTCTGCTTGGCAGTCTCCCTGGCAGTCTTAATTTGCATTTTTGGAACGCGCTGCCAGAGGGACTGCCTGGGCAGTCTCCCTAGCAGTCTGCTTTGGCAGCCCCCCTAGCAGTCTGCTTGGCAGCCCCCCTAGCAGTCTGCTTGGCAGTCCCCCTGGCAGTCTGCTTGGCAGCCCCCCTAGCAGTCTGCTTGGCAGCCCCTCTAGCAGTCTACTCTGCAGTCTCCCTAGGCAACTGGCAAAATAAAATTTGGTAAAATCTTTTTATTTATATATTTTATTTATTTATTTATTTTTTGTATATTCAAACAATAATTACATTTATCAAAAGGAATTTAGAAATAATCTTTCTCCAAAGTATGTGTTTAAGTTCAAATCTAAATACAAAATTTCCCCTTGATCATAAAATGTATGTTATCTGATCCATTTATATCTAACATATTGGTTTATTTCTCTCCATACAATTTACTTCAGTTTACTGCTTTACATATATATATTTTTCTACAAAGCCCATATTAGCAGAGGGCTGGGAATTCTACTGTATGTTATTTAATCATTCCAAAAACTCTATCACAGAATTCACTGACCAGGATTCATATATACAGACACATAACAGCAATATTTCAAGTAATTTTTAAGGTTTTTTCAACTAATGAGGGCAAGTTATACACTAATACAATTTTAAAGTGTACATACCAAAGGAAAAAAGGCTCATTTCATTTAAACTTGGTATTTTTAACACACTGCATGATGATGAAATGTACAGAGATGTTTTAAAAGGTAATTATCCTCATCTGTGAATTATTGTTGATATTCATGCCAAAAACTAAAGAATTTAAAATAAGATTTTTACAAGGACCAAAATGGTTAAATGCAAACCTTTTTCTAGCCTAATAGCAATTCCAAGTACTTTTCAAAACCACAAACAGAATTCAAAGTGCTGGGTTAAAATTGAACACTTTCCAAGGCTCTATGGATCCTGGTGCATCAGTAAACTATACATGTAGGAAAATACAAAACCAAAAAGGCTTGCATGCTCACTTCTTATCCTGTCTCTTTATCTCTTCATTTTTCTTTCTATATTTCCTAAAAATGTCTTCTTTTTCAATCCAGAAATCAATGTTTTCAGATTTCTTGCCTCTTCCTTAGAACATTCCTGACCTATAGCTTCTGGCTTAGATATTTGAATCAGCCCAACGGACTACTGCCTGTTTAAACTGTGCTATGTACTGTCCAGTATAGTAATTTGATCTCATTGAGCAAGCTGTAGGCGGACTGTTTATATCAAACTGACAGTTAAGATAAACATGCCCCTAACTTGAAATGAATTTGGTCTATTGAAAGTTACCAGTTGATTTTAAGTCCAACTTAAATTGATGCTAACTGTGAGGTTTAAAATTTATACATTGTGCAATTGTATATTAAAATAAGACTTCAATCATTTGTCTAATTTCAATGATAATAATAGCAATGATTAAGCATATAATATTTTCACAGCATTATTTAAAAAATATAAATCTGTTCACTCAGTTATTTTTTATAGGTGAAGTAAATGTACTATATATGAGTGTATATATAGCTTGGAGGATTAAAGCCAACAACTGCTTTTAACCCAAACAATTTTAAAGTCATTTTGACAAGCTCTTAATAAAAAGAAAATGTTTTCTTTTAAGCCTGATAACTGATCAAAAGATTAGCATACACGCTTCTCAGTTGCGAATAGAAACACTTTTTAAGTAACTATTGGGTTTTTTATTGCATACGTTGGGCAACGTTAAAAATGTCAGTTATTGCAGCCTCCTTTGCAGTCCCGTGCAAAATATTTAAGTTATTGCAGCCCCCTTTGCAGTCTCCTGCAAAAATGCCTAAGTTATTGCAGCCTCCTTTGCAGTCCCCTGCAAAATGTTGAAGTTATTGAAGCCCCCTTTGCAGTCCCCTGCAAAAATGCCTAAGTTATTGCAGCCTCCTTTGCAGTCCCCTGCAAAAATATTTAAGTTATTGCAGCCCCCTTTGCAGTCTGCCTGCTCAAGGAGACTGCACACTGGAGCCCCAGACTGCAAAAGGACAGTCTCCATGGCAGTCTCTCTGGCAGCCTGGGCTCCTGTGGGCAGCTGGGGCTCCCATTCTAGCTGGGCCAGCTAGTATATAAACTTAAAAAAGGTCCATTAAACTGTAATTCAGTGAACAACCTTGGATATAATAGTGCATTTCAGTGCCAATATTACAGTAATCCTCTTGTTGACAGAGTGGTTTTATTTTGAAATGCATTTTTTAAATGTAGGCTGCCAAAGAAAAAGAAGATAAACTAAGGGAAATGCGTAAGGTACAGTTGGCTAACAACCAGGAAATATTCAAGTCTGCCCTGGATGCTGTCCGAAAGGAAATGGAGGATTTAAAAGCAGAGAAGGCAAAGGAAAAACAGAAATACCAGGCAGAAAATCAACGATTTGAAGAAAAATTTGCTGCTACAGAAGACAAAGCACAACATCAAATGGAAAGTATTAAAGCAGAGACGGAAAAAGCTCAACTGCAGTTCAAGGAAGAAAAACAACAGCTTGAACTGAAAATGGCTGCTGCAAAAGAGGAAACAAAACTTGAAGTGGAAAGTATTAAAGCAGAGAAGGAACAGCTTACACAGACATTGGCTTCTTTACAACAGAAAACTGAAGAGCTAATGAAAAAGATTGAAATGCAAAAATCTCGTAACAAACTGGAATTACAAAAATGGAAAAATCGTTGTTTTTTTCGTAGACTATTTAACTTGCCACCGGAGTAGAAAGAGCAAACTTCTAGTGATGAGGTTGCATGGGCATAAAGATAAATAGACATTAATTTAATGCATGCTCATCACATAATTGTAAAACTTAAATTAACCAGTGTAGTTAATAGTACATCAAAACAGATATTCTTCGACAGAAAGTGGATAAGGATGGTGAGAGAGGATATCTTCCTGGTTTGACATCTTATTGATTTATCATATCACTATGAAGATAGTGAATTTACCTGCATTTTAGTTCTAAAAGGAGATTTGTAAATGACATTCATTGCATTGAACTGGCAAGTTGCATTTTACCACATTTTCAAGGTTTTATCTATATCGTAAGTGACTCGACGTCCACATTATTACAATATACATTTAAAATTTTAAAAAATTACATCAGTTCTTTTAATGCTTCATGTAGTTTTACAGTTTATCAAAAGGTTATATTTTATGCAAAGTCTGTCTGTTTTTTTCTGGACATATATGGCATTTTGAATGTCATGTTATTAACACGTCTACTGTCAGGAAAAAAAACTGCAGTGGCGTATTTAGAGGGGGGGGGCGCAGGGGGGTCCCAATATTCCCCTATTGAACTTACAAGTCTGACTATTTAATCATTGTAATGTTCTTAACTGTGCCAAAGGGCACCATTTGCCCTACAAAACACCAAAAAATTTTGGGGCCCTTGAACACGCTCCAAACCGCACGCCAAGGAGGCTATGGTCAGCTTCACATCCGAAGCCTGTTGTTCTGGACCCCCTTCCCCTTCAAATAATCCTGGATCTGCCCCTAAACTGTATTCCAGTAGATTTACAGTGTACATATTGAATGAATGGACAATATAGGTTATTGACAGAGGAGTTAAATAGCGTTTTTGCTTTGGTTCTGGCTATGTAAACGTATTCTTAGGTTACTTTTGAAATGTTACCGGGCAAATAAAAGGCATTTGAAAATCAAATGTATTGAATATACTTTCAGTGAAATAATTTTTTATGTGATTTTGGGTTAAAGAAATCAGCAAGTTATACTGTTATAGATTTTTCTGTGTTGTTTATACACGCTGACTGTAATAATCCATAATTTTAAGTGATATATACATTAATTATATATATTAATTCATATTAGAAAACAATGACAAGTAAAATGGTAATAACTAAATATATTCAATGGGCAAAAAAGATCAAATTTTGAGATACATAATATTATTATCACAAAATTATATTTGTATATAGCATTTGTGGTGGTTTTACTGCATAGAATAACACTATAGAGAAGCCTGCTTTTTAATTTTGTTGCTACCACTGGAGGAATGTTTAATTTAAAGAAATTATTACTTAAATATACAGTATCTGTAAAATTTAAAATTTCCCCCATTGAAAAGATTGTGTAATTACTGTAAAAGTTTTGGACCTGATCTTTCTATTGAAATTCAAAATACTTATCTAGTTTTAAACACTAAAAACTATAATACTTCATCTCTTGATTTAGAAACCATTTAGTATCCTGGGCCCTCTGTAACCATCTATATTTTCAATTATGATTTTACAGAGAAAGAATTTTGACAAGTTGTTCTGTATAAGATTTTTCTACATGTACTTTAATCACCATTTTATGTGGTGCAATGTATGCACACAAATGTTATGCATCAAAAGAAAGGAAAATTGCTTTAATAACATTCCAGAGCTATAGCATTAAAAGAATATCTCTATATAACATTATGACATAATAAGTTGAATTTTACCAGTTATTCCTTGCAACATAGATGTCATCAGGATTAGCTCTTTATGATGAATTTCCAATTGAGATAATACATTGGATCACGGTCAATTACATGATAGTTAATTCCGGTATTTGATCCATTTATATTTTTCATTAACTCCTATATACATGTAGGCTAACAGAAAACATATATTGTTATTTTCACAGTATCTATTTTCAGAAAAAATGTTGTATTCAAATACATGTAGATTGACAGTGTACATATTGAATTAACTAACAATGCAGAATATTGATTTAAGAGTAAAATATGCCAACATTTTATGCATTAGGATTACTGTTCTTGGTCTGTTTCTGGATATGTAAACATATTCTTATGTACTTTTAAGATTAAAATGTGTGTCTGTGCAAATCAAATGTGTAAATCAAATGTGCTGGTCCTTATAGTGAAAAAAATGTAAGCAACAACTGGATAAAAGAAACTGGCCAGATATTCTGTATTAAATATTTCTACATGTAGCTTATTATAATCAATATTTGTAAGACTGACACAGTGATAATTTTCACAATGTACTTTTAGAAAAATGGAATTATAGAAAATTTATGCTAAACAAGATTTTTTCTGCATGCAGTGGTACTACTTAATAGTTGTCCGGTATAAGTACATAAGATAGGAAGCAAAATAATTGCTATTATATCTCCAGGGTTAGAAATATTAAAAGGATTTTTTTATAAGACAACAGGATCAAAATAGAGAGGTAAAATTCTACTCATTGTCCTGGCTTGAGACCATATACAAATGAAATGATACATACATTGCACACAATATATTCCAAAAAAATTTGTATTTTAGTAGATCTACAGTATTTTGTATGAACAAAGAATGCAAATATGTAACAATATTAATTGAACAGTTTAATAGGTCAGTGTTTTATGCGTTAGGATTATTATTATAAATATAGTTCCTTATTTGCCTCTAGATATACAGACATCCTCATGGTACCAAAATGTCACTGGGCAACGGTACTTATAAATTTAGTATTTATTTTAAAAGGTACTTTTAATGAAAGAATATTTGTCTGATTTTGGGTCACTACTGTTTTCAAATAATTTTTCTAGAAGTAATTATATTTTTTCTTACCAAGAACTAACATAAAGGTCCTTTTAAAGGCAGTAATAATTTAATCAAGGTCAGAGTTTTGTGAATAATCTGTTAGAGATCAAACACTGAATTGCAGTCAATTACATGCCAGCAAGTCCCAGTATTTTGTTTATATTCTTTATTTACTACAGTATTTCTAGGTGACTGACAATATATATTATGATCTTGTTTGCTTTTATTGTGTGAAACTACTGTGTGCTCCTTTAAAATATGTCTTTGTATCTTCTTTAGTAATAAACTTGTTGTGAATGTGTCTTCTTGTTAGACAAGTCCATTGCACCTCAAACGATGCAACAATGCAGTTTGTCTTCAAAACAATGCAATTCAAAACATTTTGATATGACTTAAAGATTTAATCATTACAAGCATTCATACATTAAAAAAAGTCCTCAAAATGAAGTATGTTTTTCCTTTATCATTGAAGCAATTACACCTGAAATAGACTTACAGCAAAATAAAGAACCAGACAAAATCATATTGTAAAACTAAAATTTTAAAGCAATGCAAATGAAATTAACTAAGATTTTTGGAATATCAGTGATAAACAAATTGGGCTATATATTGCATTATTTAAATGAGTAAATAATGTTATTATGATAAGCCTTTCTGTACATGCAACACATGTCAATTATTCAATGCAACTTTTTGTGGCAATATATTTTACCAGCAAAGAAAAAATAAAAATTTAGGAATACATTAAATAAAATGAATAAAAGCTCCATTTCTAAATTCAAGATCGAAACATGCAATACAAATGCTCCAAACACTTACTTGCAAATGTGAAAGTCACTATTCATTTAATTTCAATGATTAATGAATTTCATTACACAATTTAGATCAGATGTTATAAGAGTATATGTCTAATTATAATTAGATGAATCAAACATATCCGACTGACTGATAGAATACGAAACACTGCTATGTCCATGTTGCACCACATGACTAAGAGCTACTGGAAGTGAACTTGGAATAAAATCTATTGAGACCTCAATATCATCACATGTATTATGTTCTGTCTGAAGTTTAATAGGATCCTGACCTTCATTTTGTACATTCTGACTTTTTGCCACGTTTTGTAGCTGCACAGTTAATGTTGAATTCCGACCTTCAGTATTTTGATTCTCTCTGCTTTTATTCTCATCACCGGTCTGTGTTTCCCTTGTACACAATGTCCTTACAAGATGGTTCAGATTCCAGGTCATTCCTGGCTTCATCTTAATATGTGCATTGGGGCTTTCTACTGAATCACTGTTTACATGCACAGATAATGAACTTAATTTTTTCCTTTTTAAAGCTGAAGAAGGCAACTCAACAGCAGTATGTCCTGATTTACATAAATTTTCTGATTGTACTTTGCACTTTATAACTTTCAGTTTCACAATTTCTGGGGTCACGGTAAAGATGCTGAGGTCACCCCTGTCTGTTGCTATGGGACTGTCAGCGAATAAATCAGCCTGAGACAGAAAGTTAGAACTTTCATTATCCCCCTGCAACTGTCCATTGAAGTCTCTGCCACTGTGATGACCTATGTTTGGAGTACTAGTCTGATTTAAAAGTCTTCTTTTATTTGAATGCTGTAGCAACCCCTGTTTAAGACAATGTTTAAGGGGCTCTCTACCTTTCATGTCAGGGCTTAAATAATTTGGACTAGTGTTTAAACCAGGGAGGGAGTGTATTGTGCTGCGGTGCCTGCTAAACTGTACACATTTCCATGATTTCTTTGGTCTCTTTCTGCTGAAAGTATCTGGGATATTTTCCTTTTCACCGAGTAGTTTATTAGACTCATCTGGTTCATCATCTGAGTCTAATAAATCCCCTGTGGACTGGCTCTCAGCAACAAAAACAGGTTCACTTGGTTCTGAACCAAGGTGAGACTTTTTTCTTTCTTTTGATCCATCGGTGACTTTCGGATCAGTCCTGTTTCCTAATAAATCATTGTGTGACATATTTTGACTTGGGAAACATTCTGAATCATCCTCAAGGTTGGTCTGGAACAGATCACAAGACCCATCTTCAGGTATGTAACTGTCATCTTCTGCAGTGTTAACAGTGTCACATTGTCCACAGGTGTCAACTTTGTCATCCCCATCCACCTGGTTGCTATGATTGAAATCAACTTTGTTACTGCTTATTGCACGGAGGCCATTTAAATTGCCTTCAATTGGCACAATATCAGCACCATTTTTTACATTCCTATTCTTTGAAACAAGATCAGACTTAGATTTATTAACTTCAAATCTCTTGACCTCATCAAGCATTTGCCATTGGGCATAACTAACATTTTGCACTGATGGACAATCACTCAAATTAATGTTACTGTCCACATCCACTTTCTGAGCTGGTGAAAAGGTCCTGGTATGGACATTTTCTTCCACTTTAAGTATCAAGCCCTCTTCTTCACTACAGTCAAACAGGTCACATGACACATACAATGCACAGCTATCACTACAGCAATCTGCTGGGATATGTTCTTTATGTTCTGTTGATTCAGCCACCTCCTCTTTCTGTATATTGTCTGTAACTGAGCTATCAACACCCTGCTGTGGTTTTGCCATGCCATCACAGAGCTGCCTTGTATTCTCGGGCACAGGATCAAAATGAGTTTTCTGTATTTCAAAGGAATATCTTTTTCTCCCTAGAGCAATACAACCTGAGTTTGAGAATTCACCCATCTTGGAATCATGCTTTGCCTCTGAAGACTTCAGAACAACATCCACTTTGAGTGGAGTAGAATCACATTTTGACTCATCCAAAATGCTGCCAAATGTGCCATCCAGTGCAGCCATAATGGAATTAGACATCACTTCCTCTTCCTTCAAAACACCAGTCCTGATGGTTTCCTGTCCTGACAAGCTGCCATCTTCTTTATTCTTATCAGTCAATGTTGGCTTGTGAACAGACACATTTGA
The DNA here is from genome assembly GCF_001039355.2 of Lingula anatina. The sequence goes on along the minus strand of NW_019775682.1, from coordinate 65,806 downwards.
AATCACCCTTTCGTGAGCTTTGACCATATTTTCTAGAAAGCAGTCTAAGTCTTCAGAATAAGGCATGTCTTCACTATACACAGCAACGGCACCACCTACGCCACTGCTGCTGTGTGTGACATCAACATGCCCTGTACCAGTGTCTTTATGGTGGACGGACTGACTTTGTAAATATGGAACATCAAAGCTGGTGTGGAAGTTGCTGTCATGCAAGTCTGCTAACAACAGCAGACTGTCATTGTTTGAATTGTAAAAGCTGCCATAAAGTTCTGTGAGATGGTCATCCTTCCCCTGGTTGCTGACTATGTAGTCAACAGAGGCAGAGACAGCAGTTTCTCTGGTATTGTCACTTTGCTGTACACTGCTTAAGCAGTGGCCAGTTTGATTGAGACAAGAAGGCCTGGCCATGGCATCTAATTGTCTGTTGCCATTTTCCATACCACTGCCCTTATATGCTCTTGCTTCTCTTCCCCAGTGGTCAGTTTGTTTGTTTTGGTCAGACTGCTGACTTTTGTCAGTATGATTATGCTGGTCAGATTGCTGGTGATGTGCAGTGCCAGCCATATCATTCACTGCCCTGTGATCCATCACTACAGGATTTTCCACTTGACCCTCATGATCTCCTTGCTTACGCCATGTCAAATTCTTAAGATTAACATCATTCTGGCCACCTCGTGATTGCGTGTGGTCACTGTCCTGTCCACTACAGTAAGCTCCCTGTGGGGGAGTGATATCCTGACCAGTCAATACATTCAACTGACCACTGTCATCTTTGTGGGCTTCTCTCTTTACTGTTCTCATAGCCTGAGATGGTTTCCTAATTGCACTTTTGAAGTAGTCTAAATAAAGCTCACTGTCTTCCTGGGCGAGGCCACACATGAGTGAATCGTCCATCTCTGGAATGTGGTCTGGTAATACAGCCTTGGAGATTCCAACACCATTTCTTTCAGGTGAAACGTCGTGAGAATTTAAACTGCAGTTTTGAGTGTCTTTGGTCAATTTGTGATTAAAAGGACCCAAAGCGGACAATTTTGTGTTCTCATGCTGCCCACAGTGTGACACACTGCCTATTACACTATCAGTCTGTGTGTTGTCTTCAAAGTCAGTTATGTCACAGTAAGGCAGCTGATCTACTTTGGTGCTGTTGTTCTGAACACTTAATTCATCATCCACTATGGCTGACACACTGCCTAGTCCTAGAGGAGACAGTTCTAGCAAAGTACCATTCCTCACAGCCTCAATATCACTAACAAATGCAGCAGTGTCAGAAGAATCTTTGTCTCTGCTTGTACCTAAAAAACTGCTGTCTAACACAGGCAATTTATCTTGAATTTCTTCTGGTGGGTTTGAGACTTTGGGACCTTTATTTAGATTAACTTCAATTGACTCATTACTGGGAGAGTCTTCAGTCTTCGCAAAAGGCCTTTCTAAATCCATAATAAAAGATGAAAGACTATCTCTACCAGAAATGGATTTTGTCACAGATGAGCTAGAATTGTGGCAATGATTCCATTTATAAGCTTTTTGAGTTGATTCAGACCCCTGAGCATCATTTTGTGTTGTTCCAGAAATCACTGACAACCTATTGCTTTGTAATTTCTCCAAATCTGAGTTAAAACTTTCTGTTGTCAGTTTGTTAGAACTGCCAGTGTGCTCTTCAAAACAACTTATCACAATGTCGCTCTGTCCATAACTCACTTGACCACTAGGCTGGAAGCTGGACTGACCACTGCATAAATTACTGTCAAGATGGCAATCAGATATCCCAGACATATAGCTATTGGAATTTGACACTTTCCCACTGGCATGGCCTGGGTGGCCTAGTTCATACAAATCCTGGTTATCTGTCCTGCCATCAACACCCTGTATACTGTCATCTGGTTCTATGGCAGAAATATCTAAGACTGACTGCTCTCCAGACATACATGTACCTTCAGCATCTGTCCCTAGTTCTGTTACAGTTTTGATCTTTTTATTTGGAAATAAAGTAAATTCCACTGCCTGTTTCAAATGCTGTAGTATTGTACTGCACCCTGCTCCACCCACACAAGCTTCACTGTGTTCTGGCTCAGCCACCACAATCTGAATAGCAACCAGGCCTTTTGAAAACTCTGCATCTCTATTACACCACTGCTGCTGAGTTAAAATCTCCGACAGAGACACTGGTCTCAGACACTGGGAAAGGGATCTTTTGAGGGGGTTGATCTTGAAACCAAAATAAAATTTCCTTCCCACCAGACATCTTTTCAGGGATTCCATGATTAAGTCTTCACACTTAAGGAACGGCTGGTCATCAAGCCATGTTTTATATCTGTAATATAGGATAAAATAATTCATATTATTCTTTAGTATTAGTGGGTCAAAAAGCTTCTTCTACTGCCATATAGTGTGTTTGCTTTGAAGCAACATAAAATTACCCTTTAAATCTATATTAAAACACACAAATTCAAATTGTTTTACAAATTTTTAACATACATTGCTTATTCAAGAAAAGACATACTTGTGGTAGTCCTGGGCTGTTCCCCCAACAACTGCCTCCAAACACTTCCCAAACACTGTGACATCTGCTGTACTGCCATCATCTGTGACATGCAGTGACAGCCTGAACCTCTGGACACTGCTGTGGTCAGTGAAGCTAGTACAACACTTACTGCACCATAACCTGAAACACCATAAAACATTTCAGACTATGTCAAAATTTTAGAATGTGATCTAACCAGAAGCTTTACCCACTTTTTTTTTAATAGTTTCACCGCCACAGTGTTTGGCACAACCATGATCCTGTTGTGCATGAAGCACTAATTTCTGGTACAGTCAGTAAAATCAGCTTTTATTGCCAATGGACAAAAAGGCACCTAATATTTTGTTTTTTAAATTTGCAGATATAGGTGTAGAATACAAATATGAAAATTATTCAAATTTGATGATGTAAGCATCACTCTTCTACCATTTAACACATTAGTATGTACCACAATCAGACATTTATTTAGTCTTACTTTTGACTTTGAAAACTTGTCAACAATCTTTTATTGCACAGTGAACAGCTTGGGTAGCACAGCACGCAGTCCTTCACTGCTGTCACAGTGGCCAGGATCAGGACCCTGTCAGAGGTCATCCTGTACTGTCCCTGTCACAGCATGGTATAGTATGGTGTGGCCACTGGCATTGTCCTGGTGGCTGGGCTGGCAGACTTGGCCCCTGGGTGAAGAAGATAGTATATTTAAACATGGCTAAAATTAAGCTACATAATCAGCTTTTAATTATGCAACCAGTAGATGACTCTTAAAAGATTTTTGATAATAAGTTATGTGTACTTTACCACTGCCTTCCCAACCCACTTAATTTGAAAGAGACAATAATGAAAGTCAAGACAAAATTGAATTTAGAAAATTAGACTTTAGACTTATGGGGGGGGGGGGGGGGGGGGGGGGGG
>NW_019775682.1:36697-55303 GCF_001039355.2 Lingula anatina | reverse complement strand
TAGGGATCATCAGGTGATATGTGTGTGTGTGTGTGTGTGTGTGTGTGTGTGTGTGTGTGTGTGTGTGTGTGTGTGTGTGTGTGTGTGTGTGTGTGTGTGTGTGTGTGTGTGTGTTGGGGGGATGGTACACACTGTCATCTTGTATTAAATACCTGGGAGTTAAAAATATTATGAACAGTAGGGAGGAGGAGGGTACACGATCTAAGCTAAAACCTTGACATAAAGTGCCTCTTCTGGTTCCTGTGATTACACAGTATTCTATGTTGAGAAATGATAATTTACTGTGAATTAAAATAACGAACATGCTCATAACTAATGCCAACCTTTGTCATACTATCTGAGGACAATGGCAGTCCTTACATCACTGACATGTGATATATTTTGGTGTTATATCACCTGTTAGGCCAGACTGGTATCCCAGCAGAGAGCCAGCACTCCAGACTTGTGGATACCAAGCTACAGAGTATAAATGACTTCTTGTTCAGTTCCAAGCTGGACAACGTCAACCTCTTCAAAGTGCTCAAATACTGTGAGAAAAGCCAGATATCCAAAAAGGTATGTATTAATGGTATAACATGTTTATACAGACTTTGCAAACTTGTTGTGTTCAGTATATTATTTATTTACCTATTGCTGTATTTGAGTCCATTGGATGTGGGTTCCTAAACTGTTATCATATGGTGGCTAAGTGTAACATATAAAATTTTGGCTATTATCAATTTAGATCATTAACTCATACCCATTTGCCTCAAGAAGTATTTTATGAATTGTTGTTCGGATCGAAATAATATCAATTGCATTTATTTATTTTTTCATTATAATTATAACCATTTTCCAGTTGCATGGGTTTGTGGAAAAGTACCAACCAGTCTTTGTCAAACCAGGTAAAGAATATTTGAATGTCATTATTCACATGTGTTCATTAGCTTACATTCTTGTTTTGTGGACTAATTGATCCAGACATTTATCTTCTTTTGTTATAATTATATTATCATTTACTAAATTTTGAGGTTTTAAGATTATAAAACAAAGCAATTTTTAATTAAATTTTTCAGTTGAAGAAAAACCTAAAGAATCCTCCTTGACCAAATTTTTGAAGGAAATCCAAACCAAAAGTGCAAGCAAAGACACGCCAGTAGAAGGTGAGGCATATTGTGTCATTAAGTTTCTGTTATTTTGGATGAGTGAACTACAACTTGATACATGCTGCATTGACCTTTTACTGTGTGGAATGGCTTTAATTCAGCAATAAGTAAGTTTTTAAACAATCCATCTACTTCTTTTGATAATCTTAGTGTATTTTTATGAATTGTTTGAAAGTAGATATTAGTTAAGACTGTCATTGTATGGATTTAATTTCCAGTTTTGATATTTTGTGTAAGTGTTTATTGTAAGACATTTCAAGATTTTAATGAAATGTAATGTCATAAATAAACTTTTGATATTATAATAAATTGTAATTTCAGCAACATTTTAGAGATCACATTTAATGCCAATGCACATTTTTTTATCACACTCCAAATTTAATATTTCTAACAAGTTTCAGTGATTCAGAACCACTTAACCTATTGTAGTTTTTTTTCTCATAATCATACCTATACCTCGAGAGATAAACAATAAATTATGAAGTAAAAAGAAATTGTGCTAACATATTATTCTGTGTCTGTATAGAGACCTCTAGTGGTCCAGACCACCCCCCACAGTCCCCTGCCACCCTGGCTTCCCCCCTGATGCACATCGAGGGGTTTCTGGCTGCACTGACCACAGCAGACAAGGACGGGAGGATTGTGGTTAACAGGCAGAGTGAGGATAAGTTCTTTCTACTAATTGTTTTATGTTAATTGTTTTTAATTAACTTTAAGCTTCATGTTCCAGCAGTCCATGCATTGTCCTTATAATACATGTAATTTTGATTTAAAAGTTTATTATTTTGTAGTAATAGCTAAAAACCAAACCTTTTGAATTTTTGGAAAAATTGATAGTGATAATGTTTCTCTGAACAAAATCACAGTGCTTCTGTATTTACCAAATTTTTTGTTATATAAACTTTTTCAATAACATATTTCGCAAAATGATGATTTCTTGCAGCTCATTCTTGGTATTTGCATTTTAACAAGCAACACAGATCAGTTTAACAAACAAACTAAATAAAATTCAAAAACAGACATGAATTTAGGAAATGTTTGATCTGCAGGTGTATTGAGTCAGTCCAGTTTAAAATTCCTCCTGCTCAACCCAGCTGTCCATTTCTCCAGTGTGGTCAGTGAGGCCAGGGCAGTCATAGTGGCTGGAGGAACCATGAAACCAGTGAGTAGGGGTTCATGAGGCAGACTGGTTAGGATGGAGAGAGAGAGAGAGAGAGATGCACAAAGTTCTATAGACCCACTTGAGATGATTCAGAATTTTATGAATAAATAGAATTTACTGCGAGATATTTTTAAAATTGTAATTACTTTAATTATTCTTATTAATTATTATATTACCTGTACTGAAATTGATGCATATTATAATTTGTAATGTCAATTACCCTTTCTTTTGAATTTTCATAGATTTCTGCTTTTTATTTATTTCATGAAGAAATACATATTTAAGATTATTGTTAGATGCCATCAGTTCATCTGAGTTTGTTATTTAACGAGAGAGAGATAGAGAGATTTAGTAGAGCAGTGGGCATTGTACTTTATAAATTGGGAACATTTAGTAAGTTTATAAATCTTTATTTGTGGAATGGTATGCTTTGACACAAACCTCAATGTTTCCTCCAGATCTCAGAATTTGAAGACCAGCTATTTAGGGCAGCAGGCGTCCCTGCAGATAGGATTCACAGTTTTTCTTGTGGTCAGTTGAAGCATAGATTAGAAGTTGTTTTTATCAATAAAAGAACTATGAGGATAACAGTGCTTTTGACAACTTAGTTATATATCTATACCACTGATTAAAATTATCAAAAGGTTTCAGCTTCATCTTATATTTGGTTCCGATGATGGTTTGAATTTTTTAACTGGAAGCAAATTTTAATTTTAAAATATTTAAAAAATTCCATAAAGTCAGACTGGAGAGGGATACCATGAAATGCAGTCATCCCCACCCAATATGAACCCAGTTTAATTGTACTTTAAATTTAGTAATAGACTATTTTATACAGTGTTGTTTATTTTCCCCCCTCAGGTCATATTGTCCCATCTGACCAATTACTGCCCATAGCCTTGGCCCAAGGGCCCTCTGGACACAAACTGGACTTTACATACCAGAGCAGGGACCAGCCTAAAATGGTAGGTTATATTATGACATTTCAGTGGAATTACCTGGGATTTACTCTGTGGGAATAAGATGAGAAAAAAGATGATGTCTGCACTGTGTGCATGCAAGTAGTATTTTTAAAGTGCATTTGAGAGGGGGGGGGGGGGTTGCTGCTCTTTGTAGACCCACTCTCGTTATTTTTCAAAGATGGCTATTAGATGTGTTAGGTGAGACTATGTAAAGGCATTTGGTGTGACTACATTGAAAGACCTTGGTGGAATTAAACAAAATGGGTTAGGTGTGTGAATAGTGAATATTTGCTGCAACTACATTAAATGTGTTAACTGTGACTGTATCATTTGTGTTGACCAGTATAGCCCCTCTTTTGTCTTGCCTGCCACTGTCATACAAAGTGCTAAAAGCAGTGTAAAAGATTAAACTGCACTTTGTGCTTCAGTGGAACTTTTCACTTGGTCCCTGGACCGAATCTGAATGGGGAAACAAAACTACGCGCTAGCTGTGGTTGCACTAGCGTGGGTTTATGAAGGAAGCAAAACAAGACTGGGTCATAACATCTGTGATTACACACTCAGTTGACAGGATTTCTTTACACCATGTTTTTTTATGAAAAGCAGAGTGTATGTCAGGTGTTCAAATCCTGAAATTGAATGATTTGTATAGTTCACATGTATGGGAGAACATACTTTATACTGAAGTTGAAATACGGAAGAGATCATAGTAATGCACAATAACCCATTTTCTTCACTTAAAAGTACCAAACCATATTTTTGTTTTACTTCATATTTGAGTGATTTTGTATTTTAATAAGGCAGCTTTCTTTTGAAAGTAAATTTGATTGGATTATTTTAACAAAAGATATTGATTTTTTTTCTAATATTTTATCACCGTTTACCTCATAAGTTCCAAACCTATTTCTATTTCACTAACGTTTGTTCAGTGGCTTTGTTTAGTAAAAAAAAAAAAAAAAAAAAGAACAGGTTTCTTTTGAAAATGGACACAATCATTAAGGTTATTTCTTCATTCTGTCTTTATTTTCCTTATTTTCTAAGCATTGGTGCACTGTTTTTTTATCATTTTTAAACTTATCTATTTGGCTGTTTGGCATCTGTATTTTTGCCAGCTTTGCTGTCTAGTATTCTGATGTGACAGAGCAGACATGTTAATGAAAACAAAAAAGGTACTGAAATGATGAAAAGTGTATTTTTTAACATAATGTTGTTTGCACTTAATACTTAACAGTATTTTCCATGGGGAGATCTTTTTATGTACAGACACAGATGTGTTATATTTTGCTATAAAACTTGCTGAACTGATTCATAGCACTAATGTTCAGATCAAGTTCGAATATTATCAGGATCAATTTGGTTTTGATTAAATTACGTTAAATTGTTACTTGAAGTGCATAATTAAATATTAATGGTGATTATGCTGTTAACCAGTATGTCATATTGCACTGAAATTGAAGAAACCCCTATTTGGGGCAATGCCGTCATAGTGACCATCTAAGGAAAACCAAGCCATTTACTACTCTCAAACTTACAGAATAAAAACAAAGGACTAAAATACAGCTTCAGTTGGCAAATCAGTCTGATTGGTTTGTTTTTCTGGAAGTATTATAGTTTTTCTGTGCATTTTCAATTTTTCACATTTTGACATTTTTAAGGTGTGACTTTGTACTTCCATGGGCTTGAACACCTTTGCTAGTCACATTTTCTGAATATCCATGATACTGATATTTTATTTTTAAAATTGATGGTCAAAATTTAATAAAACCATATTTTAGGCACTGCTGCCATAATAACCATTGAAGGCAAACCATCTTACTTACAATTCTCAGACTTAATGAAAAGATTCATAGGACTGAAATGAAAACCAGTATGATTGAATTCTCCCCTGGAAGCAATGCAGTTCTTTATGAAATTTTCATTTCCCACATTATGGCATAGAACTCCCATGGACATGAAGCAGAATGGTAATCAAGTTTTCTAAATGTCCATGTAATGTATAGTAGATAATTAGAAATAGGTTCTAATTATGCTGTTAATCAGTATGTAATATTGCATCAAAGTGGACAAAAAAAAACAAAAAAAAAACAGCATTGTGCAATGCCACCACAAATTTTATGCTAAGAAACCTGTGGTACTTATTATTTTGTAACTTGCAATGATGATTCCTAGGATTGACATACAGCTCAAATTGGAAAACCAGCGCAATTGGATTATCTATTTTTCTTGAATTAATGCAATTTATTTGTGAAATTTTCAGTTTCTCATTCTGGCATATTCAAAGTGTGAAGTTGAATTCTCATGCTAGCTTTATGCTAGTTACACATTTTACTAACATCTGTATTACCTGTTGTGCATAATTGAAAGTTGGTGTTGACTTTGCTGTTAAGTGTAATGTATTATTACATCAGAATTGACAGTAGCCTATTTTGTGCATCATTATTTTCTGCTTTTTGTCTGTACATTTGACAGCACTGCTGCATTTTTTTCTAGCCATCATGATATGAAATGATTACCAGCTAGATTTTGTATTCTTAAGTAAGAAAAATTGAGTAGGTAATATGTGGGACACAGATTACATATTATGTGGTATGTGGCTTTCCCGAGTACAACAGCTGGCAAACACAACCATCGTAAACATCATGTCTGACTTCATGTATCCTCCCTGCTGCTCAGCTGTTCATGGTTATTAATGCTAGCTTAGGTACGCAAAGGTTGGGGACGGAATGTGAAAAGTGCAAAAAGGGTTTGAAATGGAAAGCTGGGAGTGCGCAGAGGTTGGCACTAGTGCTGTAACAGTGCGCAGAGGTCACAGACAGAGACGATAGACTGTTGTTTTTTTTAAATACAGGGAGGTGACATAAGTGATCATTACAATTAAAATAATAAATATCTTTGACTTGTTAGTGTTTAGTTGCATGTGAAACAGGGAATAACTGAATGTTAAAATAAATATGTCTTCATTACAGTTTAATCAGGCCAATAGCCAGAGGGGGGTGCAGGTGGTTTGAAGGAACAGCTCTTTTTGCTGGGGAAAAGGTCCGCTCTGGGTAAAATTTGTTTAAGTACGTGAAAGAACCATCTTCCCCTTAATATTGTTGCATGGTTACTGGCCTTTTAATATATAATATTATTGACTTGTTAGTGTTCAGTTGCCTGTGAAACAGGAAATAACTGAATTTGTGTTTTCCTGAAATGTAGCACACAGATCATCAGTTTGTTGGGTTTAAACGATGGAAGTTAAGGAGTAAGGACTCTCCTCCCTCTTCATAGTGGAGCTGTGGTATTTCCCCTTTATAGTAACTTTAATCATTAGGTTATTCTATAATTACTTTTATGCACTCTTGCAAAAGGAGTGCAAAAAGATCATCCATGGCTTGGCAGGGATGTCCCATCAAAGTCATTGGTGTGTGCTTACAGTGCAGAAAGGGTAGAGTATTCCATATTTACAATCAGCTATTACCTATTGCCTGTAGTGGTTGACTGTGTGTATATTGTATATATCAATGCAGATATGATATTGTTTATAGGGACTTGTTATATTCAAAGGGTTTCTATTCAGTGTGTTGATGATCAGTTTGTTTTTATCCAGTTTCATCTTTTAGAAGCCTCCTTCATAATATCAGGAGAAAATGACTTAGTTCTCATTTCCTTTCAAACTTTAAGTTGCTTCATTATTCATGTATCATTTTTAGTTCATTAAGTCGACAGTAAAATGTATATAATACTCTCCCCTCAATCCACGAGGAGATGGAAAGAGGGATTCTGTATTTTGAACTTGTGACAAATATCCAGAATGTCTGTATAATCCTAGGTCACAATTTGTAGGTTTTTCATCATACTGTAATTTAGTCACAGTCCCTTTATATCTTTCATTTTAATTATCTTGTTTCTTTTTCACTCGCACTCTCATGATAATTTTCCCCACAGTAGTGCCATTTCCAACATTTGATTTTTTCATTACTTCTAACCCCTGTAAAACAACTGCATGACATCAAGCACTCATGTAAGGAACAATTTGGCAGCAGACTGTAAAGGGGTTACAAAGTGGAAAAATACTGAGAAATGTGCATTGAACAGGTAGCAGATAAAGGCTGCAAGAGTGGAGATTTCCTACTAGGCTAGTCAGCTGACATTTAGACGGTGTTGTGAAGGATGTGGTCAGATTGATTAATCGAGCAAGTTCACTCCATTTTTTTATGTGATGGGGGAGTCAGGTGGCATGCATATATAGTACTGCCGTACTCTTAATAAGTTCACAGTACTTTCTAGTTTCAGATCATATCAGGCGTGACGTTCTCAGTGTTATTATAATATTATACATAATCAGGTCAGTCTGACATCAGGATGTCAAAAATTGGTTTGAAGTAAAGGATTGTTTTATAGTCACTGAAGTTAGTCTGTCAGTGAAGACTTTAATATCACTCTTTCTGATGATTACAGTACAATTTTAATCATGAATATAGCATGGTTAATATCAAAGGTACAAGATGAATTTTCTCAATGTTTTTGCTCTTATCATTTTTTTTATTTTGAAGGGAGGGGCAGATATCTGCTACATACCGGGTAGTTTTGCATAAATGGACAACAACAGTAAAAACTACAGGTTGTATGTCTGTGAGTGGGTGTGCATGCATATGTTTTAAATTTGGTCAGATCTTGAAATTACTGTTTCAAGTCAAAATGAACTCCATGGCATTGGAAATAAGCCCCTTATGTACAAGTTTAAGTTCATGCTTATCCCATTTTCATTATTTATTTGTCCTTTGCTAATCAGAACAATTTTTCAGATTGATATCTGTACTTTGGCCGTAGAGTACATCAGCACTTTGATTTTCTGCATCCTTAGGCTCAGACAAAGAGTCTCAGAAGAAAACTCGGATCAGAAATGAGCCTGTTCATTCTGCATTATCGGGTAGATGTAGTGCATGTAGAAGGCATTATTCATCTGAAGCCGCAGTCAATAGATCTTATGTTATTACATCTCTAAATGGAGCCATTAGTTCTGCAAGATGATGGCATTTGTGGAGGCAGTCAGCTGTTAATGATTCTCTGACAATTAATTTGATGAGTGTGTGGAGAGTTGGTTAGCAAGGGTTTTGTTGTGGATGTCTGGTTTTAACAGACTGCTGCTGCGTTTTTTTTTTTTTTTTTTTTTTTCACGAAAATAGATTTTACAGCAGAAAATAGCAGCTTGATGCAATACCCACATTGTGAAAGGTTGAAATGGGTTTTCTTCCTCCAGTAAATAATTTTCTTTTTGAGTGTTCAAATACAGAATAGAATTAATTGACCATATGACAGATGTGGATCGGAGGGGATGTAACGTATAGGTGAAGATTCATCCAAGAAACTTATTGATCACAATTTTATAGTTGAACTGAAGTACTCATTACAAAATGTGCAAAGAATAATCTTCTTTCTGTTCACTTGTTTTATACTAAACCTGTAATTTTAAAGGAAAAATCCATTCAGTAAATGTTAACATGGATACCCCCTCTCCTTGCAAACCTCCCCCCCCCCCCCCGGGACTGGGAGGCGGGTGGGGGGGGGGTTATCAAGCATCTTCTACCTGCTTTACCAACTTACACACTTTTATTTAGTACAGGTATAAATGGGATTGACATAGATACAGAGCTTACACCTGCTGTTTGCATACCTGCAATAGAAGGAGGTGGTTCTATTTAAATAACCTGGCCTCATTATTGATCATTTAATCTTAGGTAACCTTTGATTATTTCTGTTGCCAAATATAGTCTTTGTGTAATGTAGGTATCGAATGATTTAAGGAAGTGGAATGAAAAAAAGGATTATGGCTTTAGTGGCTCAGAAGAATTGGATTCAATTAAGTTGTTATATTCTTGAGATATGTATTGAATATCAGTTTCCTGAGTTATTATAAACTGATTAACGAGTATTGTTTCATTTCAAATAAAATTTCTAATAGGTCAAGGACAGTGAGAAATTCCTCAAATTTCAGTTTTCAGATTATGGTGTGCATGGGTTTGACATGTGTAAGCTAAGTTCTTGGCCCACACTAGGCAATTATCTGTGGCCTCCAGACAACAATGATGCAACATTCATCATAATGAATTACCGGCACACCACTTTCTAGGCCAGCCAGGTAGCAAAATCTGGGACATTTTGTGGTCATGACACAGAAGGCAGGACAGTGTCTGGTATCTGTGTTGGACAAGTCTATTAAGTGGTAGTCAGGCTCTCTAGCTAGGTCATAAAATGGTCAACCTGTCTGAAATGAGGCGATTAATGAGACACCTGCTGTCCTAATATAAGGTGCCTGCTGGCTGGACTAGTTCAACTCTTGTATAGGTTGATTTGTGTATTGTGTCTGCCTTGTGTTGTAGTCCAAACAATTACACATCATAGGCCTTTATTATGTAATAACATTTTGGACTATTCCATTTCAAAAATGGTTCTTTGAGGATGTGTTCACAAACAGACTAACTTAGACACACTTCTGGTCCAACCATTGAAAGTTAAGGCTATCCTTTAATTTTCCATGGTCCAACTGAGATCATGAGATGACTAGAATTACATAGAGGATTCTAGTGGTGCTGAACAGTTCAAAATTCTATGTAAAGAACTTAATTCATCTGGTGATGCCGGCGAGATTATCTCTTGTGTAAGTTAGATCTGTTGTGAATACAGCTAATTTAATTATGGTGATTAAAAGGTACATGTAAAATGGGATTTCCTTCTTGGAAATAAATTTGTTGATAAGATTACACAGTAGATTATTGTCTTTCTTACATAAATCATACAAAGCCTTCATGAAGAAAAGGAGAAGTACTTAGTACTTGGCAATGAGGGATAATATATGTGTTGAATTAATAAATTAACTTTTTTTTTTACTTTTCAAGTTAGGATCTCCAAAATTTAAAAAGAATAAAAAACTAAAGGTGAAACCTTTTGTCAAAAAAGTGGATGTTTTTTACTGCTGCAATTGTCATGACATGTCAGTCAGTTTCATAATTCAAAGTCACTTGACCCTTCCTTATAATTATTTTTATTTTTAATTTGTTTGTTTGTTTGTTTGTTTGTTTGTTTGCTTTTTTTTTTAATTAAGAGAAGTTGCTTCAGATTAGATGAGTCATTTGTCCCAGTCATTGTATGAGAAAGAAAATATTTCAAGATCGAAGCTTTAGATTTTTCATTGTTAGCTTCAGTTTCATCAACTCACCTCAGGTAAAGATGAAAAAAAAAAAAGGCCAGGTTATTACGGGCAAATTAAATAAAGTACGCTGCAGCTCTGATTAATTACTTCTGCAACAATAGATCAGGGGCTTCGTCTTTATTTGCACCGTTGATGAAGTTCAACTGCGGTCATGGCCTGAGCTGTTTCCCAGGAAACTGGCACAGTAACCTTTAGCTAGAGGTCCCAGTCTTCTAGAGACTAGGCCATCTCGTCTGCTCTCAAGCTGTCCTGGGTCATTTACTGGGAAACGAGTTCATTTCTAGATGGATGTTGCTGTGGTGATATGGCCTTGGATTCAACTATGTGTACCTGCGGGCAGGCATTCTCATTGTAAGGATTGGTCTTATTTTTGAGCTGTTATTTATTTCTTTTTCTGTGTGACTTGGACCCTTCCACAAATATCAGCATACTCTAGCTTCAAGATATCTAGTTTAGGAATGGACTGGGCCATTTGATTTATTTTATTTTTTCGTGTCTGCGGATTTTTCATGTTCAGTCTGTCTGCCACAGTGTCTGCTTCCTGAGAGAAGTTGTGCTCTGGTAGCTTAAGGCATGAAGTTTTTAAACTCTGTTCTCATCTTAAATTTTATTGTTGATATTTTTAAGAAAAGAATGTCAATCTTGCACTCCTGTGTAGGATGCTTTGGCCCTTTGTAATGTGTCTTTGTGTATCTTTGGGGGTGGGGGGGGGGGGGGAGATCTGACTGCTTCTGCAAGCAGTTTTAATAAATTAAGAGACTTTGATAATTTTTGGGATTTGATATTAAGTCCACTTAGATAAAATAACTTTGAGGTATTTCTTGATAGTACTTTATGTATAAAAAGACATATTAAGCGAATAACTACTAAGTAATTTTGGATCCAAGTAGACTAATTTTATCCAAATATCTGTATTATAGGAATTCCCTTTCCCTCTCAATAATAACACGTGTCATCTGAGTATAACTGTTTCCAGTGTTCTAACGTTTACTTTTGACATTGTCTATGAAAAACAATAATAAGACACAAATGGATTAATCTGCATCATGAAATAGTCCTGGATAATTGAAACAACTGATAAATGTCATTGCACTGCATAACCATTAGCCCTCAAATTACAAAGTCATATTTTGTTCTGTCCTAATAGCTTTGCTGTCTGTTCAAGTCATGTGACTTAAAAGTACAATTGGCAATATTTCAACAACATTGTCTACAAGTGCTTTTTTATTGTCTTGAGCCCTTTGGTATTGGCAGTTATCACTGACAGCAGAATGAGTATGTTTTTTACAGTGGAAAATGAATGGCTTAGAGTTGGACATATGTGGAAAGCAATACGTATTGATTTTTCTGATCTGATCACTGAGTTCAGTGTACTGTGTCTATGAAAAACACGCCACCATCACAGCCTCTCTCCTGCATAAAAAGTGAAAGTGCCCTTGATTTGAATATGGGGACTGGCCTCATTTTGTAAAAGTATTTTTGTCTAGACAAGGACATTAATATTGCACATATGATGGCTTATTACTTGTGCAAGGTTATCATACTTTTTCAGTGGAGCATTTTACATAGCACTAAAACAATAAAGCTTTCACCCCTCATCTCCCTAATGGGCTCTACCTCTGTACACAAAGCTGCTCATCTTATTACAACAGGAATATTCCATGTGAGTAGGGGGGGGGGGAGTTAAACTTGATCTACTACCCCCCCCCCCCCCGAGTATTTTGATCATTTCAGGGGTAAATGTGATAAGCTGAGGTTATGATAACTGTTAAAAGTGAAGATTTCCACTTGTTATAATGCCAATTGTTAACCCTTAAGTGATCAAAATGCTCAGAAATCTGCAAATGATTACTAGGAATTATCATTTTATTCATTTTATTCTATGGTCGGACTTTTAAAACAAGAAGAAAAAATACTGCAATATTAATTTATGAGTACTACTATGGGTCTATTCCCACAACTTTAGATCGATCTATCACCGCGGGGAGTCTCACTAGATTACTGCCAGATAATCCCCCTTAAGTGTCCGTCCCCGCCTACTACAAGCTGTAAGGGGTAATTAACTTTCGTGTCCGCCCGGCTGACGGCTATTTAGCGTGAACCCCCAGGGAGTTAGGTCGATCTAAAGTAGGTCGATCTAATCTATGGAAATGGGGTGTATGACTGGGATGTATAAATGGCAGAGATACTTTAGTGCAGTCAGGTTATTTCAAAGAAATTGGCTACTGAAGGCAATCAAGAGATGTTTCCAAGAAGCATGATCAAGACCTGCTGGTGCCCTGTTAGAGTGTAGACTTAATCTTAGACATCATATTACTACATAAAGATTTTATAACCCTGTATTGATTTTGTTGGACCTCGGTATCCTGTATTGCATGTATTACTTTCTTTTTTTAGCTGCCATTGATTGCTCTGTCAGAATTCGGGCACAAGTAAATCTACATACTTGACTTTGTTTCTGAATATCTGGGGCTTCTTTCGATTTTGTCCTGGAAATTCCTGTTATGTGACCGCGAGAACGCAATAATGACATTGCCGATCATAGGGACAATGGATTTGTCCAAGATAAATATCACCAGTAATCACTTTGTCTTTGTTTGTGTCCTGCAAATCTGTTTGTGGTTCTTATCTGTTTCAGAGTTCCACCCTCATTCAAGACAAACAGTTGATATATATCAGGCTTTCCCTCGTATATGTGCTGCATATTTATCAGTGGCTAAAAATGCTGTTAAGCGATCAATATAACTGCAGCATCTATTTCCATACAGAATTTAATTATTTACAACTTTATAAAGCACTAGTTAGTATTATAATTCAGAGGCCCCAGGTTCATACAGTTTGAAAAGGTTTAAAAAAAAAATTATTCAAAGATGGCCCCAATAATATTGCTGATTAGAATATTCCTTTAAATCAGAGAGATGCCCTGAAGCAAAGTCAGTCTATAAATAATTTATAGGTTGAACTACTTTCATTAGTGCATAAGTCGTTTACCTTTATCCATGAAGTATGGATAAATATAACAAATTTCCTAGAAAGGTGCAAATAGTTCAGTGTTATTATGCTGACTAACTTGGAATAGAAAGCTAAATATAAGATACACTTGGATTTAAAAGGTTGTCTGTATATCGATCACACCTACATGTATAGTGCTTGTTACATGATACTTTTTTGAAGTAGGGTATTAAAGATCTGCAGGAACCTGAAAGGGGTGGGTGGGGTGGGGGGGGGATATGCATGTACTGATTTGAATTATTTAATCCTTTCACTCTTTTGCCTTTCTTTGATTTGTCACATTTGCTTTACTTTTTATTTATTTTTTCTTATTTTTGTTACTGTCACTCATCTGTCAGTCTAATCCGTTTCTCTTTTATTTCTGTTGTTTTTTACGCATTCTTCTTTTTTTCACTTTGTAATTTCTTCACCCATTCTTTTATTATATCGTTTTTTGTTTTTTTTTCTTAGTTAAGGTGACATTATATTCAGACTAACTTTCAGATGCAGTTGTGTACACATACTTTGTGCTTTGCCATTTCACCTGTAACATATACACATAATATGTTTATACAATAAAACATGTAATACATGTTATATAGATATAATGATGATAATGATACATATATGCACTGTACATAGTGAGTTAAAACACACTGACTGTGCTGCACTACCAGGACAGAATGCTTGGATATCATTTCTGTTTAGTCTGCACTAGAAGTTTGGATTTTAATATCCTGTTCTGTTACTGTCAGCTCTCACAAAGCTGTGATACAATGTGATTTGATTTGCTCTAGATATTCTAATCTGCGCATAACATCCCGTCTGGGGTTAATGTAGTTTATTGGGTTAACTTCTCCTTTGTTGTACAATGTAGATACCAACCCTTCACCCCTTCTTTGAGGAATGGACTGAACCATGACAAAAATGCAGACAAGCCGCTCAATGAATCTGTCTGATGGAGTCCATGTGTATTTTCGTAGTACACAGTTTCTGCTACAATTCTCCTGACCTTAAAACTCTTCTCCTGGCTCATTGTAGTGGAAAATTTGCTAATGATGTCAATTCATTGAACCACATAATAAGGTGCAAGAAGTAAACATGTTTGGGGAAGGTTTTATCCTTCCTTTCTTTTCTTTTTTTTTTTTTTTTTTTTTTTTTTCGAAGGGAAAAGTTCTTTTTTACTCAAAAAGTGGTTATATGACTTTAATTTTTTGGGAATTTAGCATAGGATTGGATATATAACAGCAAGTTTAATCATGATTTTTATTTATTTATTTATTTATTACAAATTAAACATTGCCTATTGTGCTTTGGATGGTTCTTGCATTTAATGAAGAACAAAGTTAATGTTATTATAGTTGGAGATTGAAAATAAACTTTATTTTTTGTGTTATAATTTACTTTTCTAATGCTCTGTAAGTTGTTATGGTATTAAACATGGAAAAGAAATAGATTTTAAAAGGAAAGTTACCAGATGGAGCCTTGCTCTTCTTGTCCCATAACTGTATTAAAGTGGTGAATTAAAATATGACATGAACACTGTCTAATAGACTTTTTTTCTACAATTTGAAGCTTATTTATTGGATTTTAAATGTAGCATTTTTTTTCCGTAAAGTAAAATGCCACCAAGGTACATTTACTTGACATTTGCTTTTCTCCTTGGGAATTAAAATGACATTCAAGGTTCTCAATGCGCATTTCCTGAAGTGACCTGACCTTAAGATACCATACATCATGCAACTGCACTAAATCAGAAAACTTCACCTCTGCTGACCTATATTGGTGTGTGAAAAAAAGGAGGTTCAGGTCAAAGGTCAAAAGAAACCAAATTCTGGTTTTTATTGGACTTTTTTTGTATATATATGGTAGTTTTTTTAACTAGAAAGAAGTGGTTATTATGTAAAACAAGTATAGATTCTTCAGTGATTTAAATGATCGATGATTCTTTACATGAACGTTTGCTAGCACATGCAAATGTACATAGAAAATAAATATTTGAGGCAAGCAATGCTCTGACCACTTCATGGTTAAAGGACTTTCTGTTAATGGAGTAGGGATTTAATGACTGTACCCCAGCAGGGATGATGGGGAGGCGTGTGAGAGGCAGAGAGACTATTAAAAGATTAGGCGGTTTTCCTTTCATGTACGTCCGNCTGACTGCTTCTGCAAGCAGTTTTAATAAATTAAGAGACTTTGATAATTTTTGGGATTTGATATTTTAAGATCATTTTAAAATGTCTGATTGCATCCCAGTTAAACTTGGATATGTTTGTGTCTCAAGGCAATTTGTTTGAATAGCCAGCTTCAATTAGTAGGCTTCTAATTACGTAATAAATGTGGGTGGGACAGTGCCTGGTGCCTGTTGTACATAGGAACTTAAGACTGAAAGCTGTTTTAACATATCTTTTCAGGCCTACCCAACTACCAGACTCGGCACCGAATGATCCTGAATTCACCGGTAGATCAGACCACACTACCCGTTTTCAAGGTGTGTGTCAGATCGCAATACACAGTATCATACCCTGAACAAATTTTGAGTGGTGATGCAATGCTTTTCAACCCCGCTGAGAATCGTCACTATCACATCGGGTACTAGGCAAGAGTGGAGTCGCGTCTGATACTGTGTAACACACCTTGAAAACGGGTAGTGTGGTCTGATCTACCGGTGAATTCAGGATCATTCGGTGCCGAGTCTGGTAGTTGGGTAGGCCTGATTTTGTTAAATTTCAGTTTGGGAGATATTTATTAAGTCCACTTAGATAAAGTAACTATGAGGTACGTATTTCTTTATAGTACTTTATGTATAAAAAGACAAATTCAGATAACTACTAAGAAATTTTGGATCCAAGTAGACTAATTTTATCCAAGTATCTATATTATAAAAATTCCCTTCCCCTCTCAATAATAACATGTAGCATCTGAATGTTACTGTTCCCAGTGTTCTAACGTTTACTTTTAACGGTGTCTATAAAAAACAATAATAAGACACAATTGGATTAATTTGCATCATGAAATAGTCCTGGATAATCGAAACAACTGATAAATGTCATTGCACTGCATAACCATTAGCCCTCAAATTACAAAGTCATATTTTGTTCTGTCCTAATAGCTTTGCTGTCTGTTCAAGTCATGTGACTTAAAAGTACAATTGGCAATATTTCAACAACATTGTCTACAAGCAGGGGCGGATTTAGGCCGTCTTCTGGGTCTTCTGGAAGACGGTCAGATTTTCAAGTTTACATTGGCGGGCATCTAATGTTTTCTGTCGGAAGACGGTCAAAAATGGAGGGTAGATCAACAAAGATACTTTGGAAGACTGTCAGAAAATATTTCTGGATCCACCCCTGTACAAGTGCTTTTTTATTGTCTTGAGCCCTTTGGTATTGACAGTTATCAATGACAGCAGAATGAGTATGTTTTTTACAGTGGAAAATGAATGGCTTAGAGTTGGACATATGTGGAAAGCAATACTTATCAATTTTTCTGATCTGATCACGGAGTTCAGTGTACTGTGTCTATGAAGAACACGCCACCATCACAACCTCTCTCCTGCATAAAAAGTGAAAGTGCCCTTGATTTGAATATGGGGACTGGCCTCATTTTGTAAAAGTATTTTTGTCTAGACAAGGACATTAATATTGCACATATGATGGCTTATAACTTGTGCAAGGTTATCATACTTTTTCAGTGGAGCATTTTACATAGCACTAAAACAATAAAGCTTTCACCCCTCATCTCCCTAATGGACTTTACCTCTGTACACAAACCTGCTCATCTTATTACAATAGGATTATTCCATGTGGGTAAGGGGGGAGTTCAACTTGATCTACTACCCCCCCCCCCCCAGAGTATATTGATCATTTCAGGGGTAAATGTAATTAGCTAAGGTTATGATAACTGTTAAAAGTGTAGATTTCCACTTATTATAATGCCAATATTGTCAACCCTTAAGTGCATGATCAAAATGCACAGAAAATCACTGCAAATATTATCATTTTATTCATTTTTAAGCCCACAAAGTGATGTTCAAACATTTCATCCTATGGCCAGTTCTTTAAAACAAGAAAGAAAAACTGGAATATTAATTAATCAGTACTTCTATGACCGGGATGTATATATGACAGAGATACATTAGTGCAGTCAGGTTATTTCAAAGAAATTGTGTACTGAAGGCAATCAAGAGATGTTTCCAAGAAGCATGATCAAGACCTGCTGGTGCCCTGTTAGAGTGTAGTGTAGACATCATATTACTACATAAAGATTTTATAACCCTGTATTGATTTTGTTGGACCTCAGGCATCCTGTATTGCATGTGTTGCTTTCTTTTTTTAGCTGCCATTGATTGCTCTGTCAGAATTCGGGCACAAGTAAATCTACATACTTGACTTTGTTTCTGAATATCTGGGGCTTCTTTCGATTTTGTCCTGGAAATTCCTGTTATGTGACCGCGAGAACGCAATAATGACATTGTCGATCATAGGGACAATGGATTTGTCCAAGATAAATATCACCAGTAATCACTTTGTCTTTGTTTGTGTCCTGCAAATCTGTTTGTGGATCTTTTCTGTTTCAGAGTTCTACCCTCATTCAAGACAAACGGTTGATATATATCAGGCTTTCCCTCGTATATGTGCTGCATATTTATCAGTGGCTGAAAATGCTGTTTAGTGATCAATATAACTGCAGCATCTATTTCCATACAGAATTTAATTTATTATTTACAACTTTATAAAGCACTAGTTGGTATTGTAATTCAGAGGCCCCAGGTTCATACAGTTTGAAAAGATAAAAAAAAATTATTCAAAGATGGCCCCAATAACATTGCTGATTAGAATATTCCTTTAAATCAGAGAGATGCCCTGAAGCAAAGTCAGTTTATAAATAATTTATAGGTTGAATTACTTTCATTAGTGCATAAGTCGTTTACCTTTATCCATGAAGTATGGATAAATATAACAAATTTCCTGGAAAGGTGCAAATAGTTCAGTGTTATTATGCTGACTAACTTGGAATAGAAAGCTAAATATAAGACACACTTGGATTTGAAAGGTTATCTTTATATCGATCACACCTACATGTATAGTGCTTGTTACATGATACTTTTTTGAAGTAGGGTATTAAAGATCTGCAGGAACCTGAAAGGGGGGGGGT
>NW_019775682.1:0-25258 GCF_001039355.2 Lingula anatina | reverse complement strand
AAATAAATAAATAAATAAATAAATAAATAAATAAATAAATAAATAAATAAATAAAAGGAGACATGTTGCCCGACACTATTTATTATATACAAGATTACAGCAAGCAGCTACACTGCACTAAAGTATTCTTAAATATTGAATCAGATATATTTATGTCATTATTTACTCATTTTCAAATGTACTGGGGTTATGCCTTTGAATCTCTTTGCTTTCATCATTTTAACAGTAAAACAAAGATAATGGATGACATAAGTGAACTTTCTGCTCCTGCAATGGTGATATTCATTAGACCATCATTCTAAATGTAATGTGTGACTAAACACAGTTTATTTTTGTTGACCTTGAATGTCCTTGCTTACCCTCTAATTGGACAGAATTTCCTCCAAAAGCTGCTTTGTTGAACAACCCAGATTAACCTCCATATTAAGATTTATGACAAGTCACTCTTGCCCATGTTTGCAGTCTTATACTATGGCTGTGCGCGCGCTGACATGGATATCAGAAAAATGAAAATTTCACTCAATTCCAAGTAGCAGGGCTATATCTTGATTTATTATTGGCCCTGAAGATGTATTGTGTAAAATCTAGGGCAGTTCAATGACTGATGAAATGTTTGCCCAAAAAAAGGATTAGTCAAGCCATTGGTTTTTTCAACTGATTGATTCAGAAGAAACATACACTGCCATTTTTTACCAGGTGAAAATCAGTGAGTAAACAAAACTGTGGGGAGAGCACACACCCCTGGGGAGAGGGGCGATGGCCTGACTGTATGAATGCATCAGTTTTCATTTTTCCCCTTCTGCAGTAACTCTCCTCTTTATTCAATGAGTTGTAAGTTTCTGGATCTCTCTTTTAGACATACATACAGACTTTCATTACAAGTGAATTCATCAGTATAAAAATGAACTACTACCATCCCTCAGAAATACTAGACTCTTCCATTAGGAGACTTCAAAATGCATTGGGTTGGGTTGGTTTTGTGGTACGGAATTTGGGTTAGGTACTGGGTTTTTTGGTGCAAAGCTAAATTTAATGCCAGATGTAAACAAAGAGTGCAACTGTCTCAGGTGAGTCCACCGGGTGGAAAACACCTTTCCCCCCTCCTTTCTCTATAGGTAAATTAAACAAACCCTGGTGAGCAGGTAAAGCCTACATGATGTCTGACATGCTTCCATTTCACTATAGTTTACATTTATATTTTATTACATTACAGTACGAGATAAAATTTGGGACAGTGTATTTGAGAGGTGGCAGGGTCGATGAGCTTTTTGATATTTCTCCACTTTGAGATAATTTGGCAGCTCACTGGGTGATGGATCAGCAGCAGTTGTGTGCCAGAGTTTCTATAAATAATTATGATTCAGTTTCATGTTGATTTCACTTGGATTTGTGAAGAAACTCTCAGGGACCCCAGCCGGTATCATTTAAGATATGTGTATTTATCTTCTGTATGAGCACTAAAGTATGAATGAAAAGCACATTTCTGTTTCAAGCAATTTGTGCTTCACAGCATGTACCATGTGTGTGAGATTTTTTTTTTTTTGTCCAAACTTTTTTATGTGGAAATCGTTATTATGCAAATCCAGAGTAACTCCACCCCAACCCACACATGCATGCACATACACGCATGTAGGTGAACACACGAAAAAAATGCGTCCTTTTTTTTACACATTTAATTACCAACACTTACTAATAGGTCTTTTTGCAGAAGCAGAACATGTAAATTTAAGTTGCATCATTTTCTAACATTTTCATTGTAGAATGGGGGGGGGGGGGAGCATACTTCACTGAAATCAATGGGAACTAAGGTCTATGAAAAATGGAATCAGGTCAATGGATTTCCAAAATCTTATAATTTAACTAATTTTGATATCAAATACTGGTGTCATAAATCTTGGAATAATGTTTGGGTTTCACAGTTCATTTACTATTTATTTTCATGATGCATGTTGATTTACAGTTTGCAGAGACAATATTCAGAAAATCTGATAACAAATATTATGGAGATGAATATCTATAATATGCATTTAGCATCATGTTTATGTAATTCTGACACTAAACATCATGATGATGGATTTGTGTGCAGCTTTCCCTTAAATGTCCTTTAGTAGCATTTGAGAATACATCAAACTTAATAGTCTGGTAAGAGTGTGACAATGCTTGAAATCAAGATAATGGATGTTTTTCTAGTAACATGACTGATACTTTGATATTTCTACCCTGGCGAGGTTGGCAATTTTACACCATTTCTGTGACAGTTGAGAACAAAATAATTGTGATAAATCTCCTGTAATTTACAATAGTTAGTAAAGACACAAGGGCAGCATTCCTCTTGCTTTATTAATGTTAATGAAATCATACTTCAAATTTCTCTTAGTATCCCTTTCAATTTTCTTTTAAAACTATTTTTATTTTATTTCAACGCATCTTGTTCCTAGTGTTAATTTTATGGACATTTCCAACATCTTCCCCAACAGTACATAATCTGATGTATGCCTGAGTGGTTGCGTTAGGTGTGACTTAGTAGAACCGAATTGTGTTGGAATCTCACCTAAGCTCTTCATAGAGTATTACAATGTGCTATATACTGATACAGCTGTCACATGCTTTGTGCGTGCAGGTGAATTGGTTGATTAGCTGGGCACTGTGACATGCATTTATCTTCATCAGCTCAAATGAAATGTAATAGTTAAGCAAGGAAAGTTGTATATCACTCATGCACTATAAACCCATTGCTTAATCTGCCACCAGGTTGCTTCAGTAGGTATAGCCTCCCCTTTTATCTTAATGCACCCTGAGTGTCACTGTATCCTCTGTAAGCAGAACCAGTTTGCTGCATATAAAGGTGCCAAAACTTGGATAAAAGAGACACTGTTAGTTGCTGGCATGTCTGTCTCCAACCTATTTTTTCCCAAGTCACCTTTAACCACTGTGCATTTATTCCAGCCTGATCTATTTTTGCCCTCTACCAGGGCCAAAGATTGATTTTTCACTAGATATTCACAGATATGTCTCTGGTTAAATTCATGGTTATTCTCTGTACTGTAATGAAATTTCAAGGATGATTACATAGCTGGTAATTTTTGCATGACAACTCGGGCACTGCCACTTAACAAGTATCCCTGACAGCAAATAAGACAGTTAATTGCTCTTCTGCGACAAGAAAAAAAGCCCCTTATGAATAGTTTG
This sequence comes from Lingula anatina, assembly GCF_001039355.2. The sequence goes on along the minus strand of NW_019775682.1, from coordinate 22,069 downwards.
TTACTTCAGGGTATTCCTTCAAACCGAATGACTAGTTTCAGCAGACAGACAAGACAAGAGAGGTTGTGTAACAAGCATTAATCACATCAGCACAAACCCCAGCTCCCACTGAGCTCCTGTAGAGCAGGTACAAAGTCATCTGCACTTGTGCAGATTTAATGGCCATATGGCCAAAAGTTACCTGGTCGCTTCAGAGTAAATGTCCACAGAGGGTAACCTATGGGACCATTCCCAGGCCCTATCACACTAACTGTGATCGATCTATCTCCGAGTGGATTCTCGCTAAATTGCAATCAACTTAAGGGGCTTAGATGTCTGTCGCCCACTGAAGCTATTAGGGAGTAATTAATTATCGTTTAGGAGTTGTAGTAGATATCTAAGCTGCTTAAGCTGAAAGCAATTCAGCAAGAAACCCGCTGGAGATGAATTGATCCTGTTAGATCAATCTATGTGTGGGAACCCAATCTATTTTTATGAAAAGTTAACTATTACATTTTGTTTACAGCTTGATGAGCTAGGTAGGGTGCTCTGCAACATATGCACCCTGGTTCCCGGGGGTGTGGTTTGCTTCTTCCCTTCTTACGACTATGAGAAACTTGTGTATACTTACTGGGAGAAATCAGGGTGTCTAGTCAGGATTGCAGCTAAAAAGAAGGTAGTTGACTATCCTTTAAGTATTCTTACTTACACAGTAATTAGACCAAAAATTAATGAACTGTGTCAGAACCACAAAGCACATTAAAAAATAATTAACAAATTGTCTGATTCCATTAATTCTTATCATGTAATATTAATAACATTGTTTTTATTACAGTTTTATGAGATTTATTTACCTCTTTCTGATATTTTATAATGCAACAAAGATAATATTTTCAGATATTCCGTGAGCCAAAGAAAGCCAGCCAGGTGGACTCCACTCTAACAGAGTATGCCAACTGTATCTATAATTCCACTGCTGTCTCAGGAGCTGTGTTGTTCTGTGTGGTAGGAGGCAAGATGAGTGAGGGCATTAATTTCTCTGATCAGCTGGGCAGGTAAAGCTCATTATTATTATTATTATTATTATTATTATTATTATTATTATTATTATTATTATTGCCTTTCATCTTGGTGACTGGCTGCCTCTGAGGGTGACATTTCTGCCTGATAAAAGATTGAGTCTTATAATACAATTGGATTATAAATGTGCCAATAACCACAACTGTACTATTAAGTTTCTAAAATTGAACAATTATATGGTAAAAACCTGAAAGTTTCAGCACTAAAAAATTAATGAATATTTTTAAATGCTTGAATCCAACCCGGCCATATTAGGAGTCAAAACATTTCGAAATTATCGAGAGGCCCATTGTCAATTTTGATGAAATTTTTATAAGTGAAAAAAAAACTGTTAGTAAAGAATCATCTTCAGACAAACTTTTCAGCTTTTTACTGTATAAGATAAGTGAAATGCTTTCAGTGTTTTCATGTTGTATTTGTTGCATGTCAGGTGTATTGTAATGGTGGGTCTACCATATCCAAACATAAGGTCACCAGAACTCAAAGAGAAAATGGATTATCTCAATGCAAATGTGGTAAGATCTCTCTCTCTCTCTCTCTCTCTCTCTCTCTCTCTCTCTCTCTCTCTCTCTCTCTCTCTCTCACACACACACACACACACACACAGGCAAATATAATGTCAAATGTTAGTCTAAAATGTGAATGAAATAGTTCAGATTACTGAAACTTTCAAATTTAATTTTATTAAGACTTTTCATATCTGTATGTGGTGTATCATGTAAGCCTGCACCAGTCTTTGCTTTCTTTATAAAGCCAAAAGGACTTGATGGGAAGTCTGCAGGCCAGCAACACTATGAGAATCTCTGTATGAAGGCAGTTAACCAGTCCATAGGTAGATGACATATTTATCTTTGTATGCAAACCAAATAACATCATGTGCCAGAAAAATAAAAGAAGTAGAGATTGAACTGTGTGTGTCATTCATGGCTTTTAGAATTAGTAATCATTTGCCCCATACACATAGAATTAGTGTGCGTGGGACTTTTGCTGAATGCAATCAGTTTAACAGATTAAAAGGCCTTCTCCGGCATTAAATATAGAATACAGAAAAGCTGGTGATTATACGAGTACATGCAAACTCGAGGAGGCGTGTTATTCGGTTAAGCTGATTGCACTCAGCCAGAGTCCCTGCAGAGTTGGGTTGATTTACATAGACCGTCATAGTCTGTGTAGTTCAATAATTATTTATATTCCATATATGTTGATTAACTTCCCCAGCTTCACCCACTCATTACTTACTTTCTAGGTCGTGCAATTCGCCACCTCGCTGACTATGCCACAATCTTGTTACTTGACCAGAGGTACCAGCGGCCATCTGTGTCCAGTCAGCTGCCAGACTGGATAGCAAAGGATTTACAGAAGATGGACAAATTTGGCAGTGCCTATGCAGCCATTAGAAAGGTAACTGTGCACATTTGTGGAATCAGATACTCAGATTATTGCTGTAAAAAGATTGCTTTGTTGTTTGCCCTGTCATGTTTGCAGCATTACTGAGATAAGGCAAAAAGATAAAATTGTAAAACAGATGCAGTGTACAGTTAATTTTTTCAGTTTCATATAAACATATACAAGGCATTTGTTACTCAATGATAAAAAGAGACACCTTCCCCTCATTCATTCATTCACAAAAGAAAAATATTACTTGCACCTTCCCCTCATTCATTCATTCACAAAAGAAAAATATTACTTGCGAAAAAAATGTAATGTAGTACATGCAGATTTACATTTAAGTAATAAAAGAAAATCTTAGTAAGCTGTGTTGAATTTCTAGTAGTATAGATAGCATCACCACCTTCCAGTCATATTAAGACTTTCTCTATACTTTCCTGTCTTTATTTTTATTTTTATTATTTTTTAATAGACCATGTGCCTTTTGAAGACCCAGTAGGTACAAGGACTGGAAATCTATTTTCTTTTGATTTTCGTTATTTTTTGCAGGCATCTCATAGAGGTTTTCTTCTATTCTGTCTCCACAGAGTGTCTGTGAGATATATCGTGATATGAAATAGCATAGTTAATTATCATTGATGCTAATTTTTTTCTCATTCTGATTTCAGTTTTTCAGTGGTAAGAAGTGATGAGACAGAAGCAGAAGCTGTTATATGTAATCTGAGGAGTGAAAGGGAGGAGTAGCATGTTTGCCAGGTCTTTGTTCCTAGTTGTCCATCTTTTTTTCTTAAATTGTGTGCATAAAATACTTGGGAGTAGATAACTTCTTATTTCTTAACAATTAAATACAGGTAAAACTTAAGTTTAATTTATTTTTATTCTTATAAACAGATGACTTCACATTTATTGCTGAGCATGAAGTATCTGATATTTATCTAAGTATTTATGTTTGTTTATATTTGTGTACTGTTACGTACATTAATTAGTACATAAGCAGAAATGTGTACTGCATTCTGATATTTTTGTTATGTCAGTCTTTATATGATCATGTTGAAAAGTTAACATATTTTCATAAATAAAGAAGTTTGCTGTTACCAGTAGTTCATGTACATTGATTTCTCCATATTCTGAACAATAGTTCCTTAACAAAGGACTGAAGATCAAAATCACACTTAGCAAGGACTGCCAAGAATGGTAGAAAACTAAGAACGTAATGTACAGTTTTTGCCTCATTCTTCAGCCACCTGTCTAAACCGACAGACCAAAATGTCATTGCTATGACAACAAATCTTTACACCTGCTGGTGACAAGTGATCATTAAGGTTCCCTTAACATTTGCTAACCACAGTCATTATGTGACAATTTTCCAACCACAGTTATTATGTGACAATTTGAAAACATTCTTAGTCTAAAGATGTCTTCTGAAAGTCCATTTTCTCGGTATATTAGAATAAAAAGTGACCCCAAAATTTTGAAAACTTGAAATGGGCAAGTGGGAAAAGGGGTGGGTATATTCAGTGTACTATTACAGCCCATCTCCCACTGTATTCTCGTTTTGCTTTAAATTTACTGGGTAGCTTTGTTTGATTAAAAAAATTCCTTGTGAATTTATTGATTTTTTCGCGTGTATTTTGTCTTACAGCTTCCTTTTGAAAATTGGCTTGATCAGCTACCTATTTTTTTTTTTTTTTTTTTTTTTTTTTTTTTTTTTTTTTTTTGATGCTCAACACAGTACCAAACCATTTTTTAACTTCAAATTTGCCCAGCGGCTTTGTTAAAGAAAGAAAGAATCGTTCATTAAATTAGTAAAGACATTTAAAAGCTGGTTCCTCTAGAAAGTTGACTAGATAGGATTTTTATTAAGATTTTTGATTGTCTAAATATATTTTGGTTTCTTTGCTGTTTTGGTATACGTATTTGTCACCTTTGATGAGTCGTACTTCAATCTTTCTCGACGGTCCCTTTCTAAAGTGGGCACAATGAGATTATTTTTTAATTTTTTTCTTTGGTATTTGGTGTCTGTACTTTTGTCAGTTTGCTACTTAGTTCATGATTGTGCTTTTATAAGTGATAACATTTTCTTACCATACCGATCTTTTCCAAGTTGTTCTCAGAGCGCATGTAGTAATTTCACTACACAGCAGCAATTATCGCCTTGACTTTTCATTCTCACGTTATCAAGCCCTTATTGTGATGTGATAACTATTCCGGTGAAAATGTTCTATTCAGTAAGTGGAGGTAAGAGTGTTATTTGATCACGGAAAGCGCTGCTAGAATGTAATTGGCCACCGGCTTTTAATAAAAAAAGGGATTTTTTTCGTTTAAGTGAAAGACTCAAGTTGCCGTATTATTAAATGGAATTGCCATGTTGTAATTAAGCCCGTCGATACATTTCCAGGGGCACATTCTATACGAGTCCAAGTTAATACTCTCTGGCTTGACAAACACCTTGTCTGAATCAGAGAGAAGCACTGGGTAGACGACGGAAGCGAGGAAATTTTCTGATCACGAAACGTTCGCAAAATGCTTTCTCATTCTAAATATACCGCAATAAGCCAATGAGATATCGGGGATATTCACCTTGGTTATCCACTTTTTACATCTTGTTTTGTTTTATGATCTAATTAGGCGCACACTGTCTTATTTTTCAGTATAAGTATATATATAAAAGATTATTTTTATAGAAATCTTGAAAGCGTACACCTATAATGTTGTTTCTCTTAAGAAAAAAAAAAAGCGAATTTGAGACAAGACGCTTGTTATAAAAGGTCTTCCCTTATGAAAGAAATTGTGGATAAAGCGAATACAATTCGCCGTATTACATTATCTTATTTTCCTTGCTCAGCGATCTTCAGTTTATATCTTTAAAATTAATGTGTGAAGGCAATCGAGCAATGTCATGTATGTAATTGGTTGTCTTTGATGAAAAGACAACGGGTAAGGTTGCCTGATGAGTTTTAGTAATAAATATATATTTAAAAGAAAGGCTAAAATGGGCAAAATAAATTCGATCACTATTGTGCCCAATAACGACTAATAGTCTATAATTACAGGCGTTGTGAACGAAGTGCAGGCGTACAAATTGCAGTTTCAAAGTTTATAGGCTTATGATGATGCTAGAATCCTTTCCAAAAAATATCGGCCTAATCTATCGTGTTTAGTAAGATATTAAATATCAGTATTAAAATACCAGTCAGTATTAGGGCTTTTTGAGAGTAGATGCTGAAACTACAACTCTTGAACCTCGAAGTGCCGTATTCCTAGTTATTGTCCTTGCGTGAGGGGTTAACGGAAGCTAGGATTCACGAGTGGCGTTGTAACAGGCAGCGTGACACAGCACTTCTAACAAGCAAGCCACAGGAGACAGTGAACCAGTGAAGCATGCCACACTGGAGACCGACTCCCTGAAGGACCCTTCGTACTTTACACATGATGAAGCAGCTGACACAATGAGCAACAGGAAAATGTAATTGTGCCGCAACACCCCTTAAGCTATCCTGATTTCTTAGAACTGGAAGTATTTTTAAACAACCCCATGGGATAAAATTGGACCAAATACAATAAAATTACATTGCCAGTACCTCGTACGAACCCTAATATCGGAGACGTCTAATGTCTAAATTTGTTTTCATAAATACTTTACTATCGTCATAAACGCCACGTGCTAGTCTAATGGTAAATACGTGAGGGGATCTGAGACACGGGATTCTCTGCATCATTTACATTTGAAATTACGTCATATCTTGAAAATGACGTTTGCTGCGAGTTGGGTTCGATTTAAAAACACGATTGAGTTTTCATAATTAGGAGCTATCCGTTGAAAACATCTTACCATTTGTATATGCTGGGTAATTTCTCCAAGGAAATAGTCTGATGATTTTTTCTAAGAAGTCGGCACTTGTGGCTGTTGCGTGCATATATATATATATATATACATATAGCAACAGCCTCTAGTGACAAGTATAAGGATAATTATCTTTGGAGGGGCACTCAAAAAGACATGACATTGGTGTGCACTTCTTTTCTGCTCTATTTTTAATTATCAACATATTGTATATTAACCGTCAAATTATGAAAAAGGCAGATTTTGAAGAATCTATACGTGTTACTGGTACTAAAATTAATAGAAATGGGAGTGCTGGCAGTATTGTGGGTAGCCTACGTGTTACGAACGTGCATGAGTGTAGATGGAGCAATTATAGCTTATTCAAATACACGTCAGGAAGATCCTTTCGGTTTTGACGCTTTATAATTATGTGTGAGGCTGGACAATGTTTCCGAGTGTTTTGAACAGACAACTTTCTTAAAGAATATACGTAGGCTGGGCGCATAATAGGGAAACCTGATCGATTTCAATATACATCACTCCCTCGTAGTAAGTCAAACTGTGGAAGTTAAAGTCGTGTTAGTGAGGACTTTGCAAGTGTGAATGACAAGATGCAAGACACACAGCGTAATACCTCAACAGATCTTTTTACCAACGCAACATCAGCAGCGAAAAGATCGTGCCAAGGCGGAGAATGCATTCCTTACATAGTTATTGAGGGTGCCATAGCCATCATCGCCATTCTAGCCAATGTCTTAACGATTCTTGCTTTTTATCGCTTCAAAGGGCTGCGAACCAACACAAACACCATTATTGTGAGCCTAGCAGCCGTGGACCTGTTGACCGGGCTGGTGGGCATGCCTTATCACATCGTCTCAGCCTACCTGGTCACTAGCGTGGACTCTTTACACCACCTGTCTTTTAATAAATATTTTTGCCTGGGCAAAATAACGGCGTTTGGGGCCTTGAACTCCATTTCATTTCTTCACCAACTTTTGATCGCTGTTGAGAGATGCATAAAAATATGCTGGAGTCAGAGCTACCTGAAGCTGATGTCAACCAGAAAGGTGGGGCTCGGGATCGCTTCTCTGTGGCTGTACGTCATGCTGATGTTCTGCCCCCCTTTTCTCGGCTGGAACAGCTGGTCGCCAGGCGTGGAGTGCAGGGCCAATATTTCCATGGAGCAGTTCACTCGGTATGTGGTGTCTCCTCACATTCCCATTTGCCTAGTGACGGCGTATGGCTGTTACTTCGGAATTTTTCGACATGTTCGAAAACAGAAAAATAAACTCAGACCGTACGGTAACGCAGGGAGTAATGGTACCGGCATAGGCAGAAACCGTCCCCAGATGGAATCCAACGAATTGCCAAACGTGCCTGCGCCATTGCACCCGGCGGCTCCAGATGCGGCCATTGCAGGAACATCGTCTAAAACGCATGAATATGAAACAGAGTCTCTGGGCAGGAAGGAAAACACCTCCAACAAAATCAACGGGGAAACCCTCTCTTCCCAAGTAGGACTGTCACAGCCAGGAGATAGCAAGGGGAATCACGGCCAAGGTTCGTCTCAGATTGGCGCCGCTGACCAACGGATCCAAGGTGAAATGAAGCGTCCCTCCCCGGCCGTAGCTTGGGGTGAGGACAACACCACATCGAGGAAAAGCGCACAGGGCAATGTTCCCAACCCGAAATTGACGGCACGAATCCGCAGCAAATGGATCAACCAAGGCCCGACTAGTAAGATGGAACTGAAAGTCGCCAAAATGACGGCCATCACGCTTATCTGGTTCACGACTTTGTACCTGCCATATCCTATTATAATAGCCACAGAGAATCACTTCGATATTGACAGTGTTATTCCAAATATCCTCTTTAATTTAGCTATAGTGTTGATCTCTTTAAGTTCCGCGATTAATCCGTTGATTTATGGGATCATGAATGCAAAATTCAAGGCGGCCTACTTGAAAATTCTAAAATTGAAATGACTCAATTAACATTAAAAACTTGTACCAGTAATACTAGTAAAGTAATATGTAAGACATGTCAGACATATTGATGTAGCTCTGCGATCAGTATACCAACTGCACGAGTTTCAAATTTGAGCTCTTTCGTATGATTGTCACGACATCTTTGGTAGCATTTCTCCGAAAAGGGCGCACTCATGCCACATCAGCGAGTCACGTTGATATATAATGTATATTTTAGTTATTGTTATTGTTAGTCACATTATTATTATCGTTGATCACAACGGCCGAAGCAACGGTTTACATTAATAAATTTAATACGCACCGTAAGTCACATCCGCAAGTCACAACTGTTATGTATATTGAAGTTATTTTTGGGATAAAATTACACGAGATTTGTTTGGCATGCTTTGTTATTTTTATGAAATACGTGAGCCATTTAAACACGCACGAAATCAATAGCAAAAGAGAGAAAATGAATTTGCAGTTAGAAAATAGAAGCCACCAAATGACATTGGTTTGCAGTAATCTTTATGTTGGAAAATATAATGCAAATTGCAACGGTTTCGTATTCAAAATGTGTTCAAAATTTAACGCTTATCACGAAGTTCCTTGAAGGACGAAAAATTTAATCGCCATATTGTTTTTTACCAACAACACTTATTTTGGTCTACATTGGTTGTTTACTGTATGTCTCAAGTAATTAAAATGATAGTCTTTTGGTCTTTATTCAAATCGTAAAATGTCAAAACACATCACGTGTAAGTCCCATATAAGTCGCGTATGTGTGTGTGTGTGTCTGTGTGTATGTGTGTGTGTGTGGAAACCGCAACAACAGCAACTTTAAAAAAAAGCAGATTAATTAAGGCTGTGTAGATCGAACCTGCTGGATCGATAACTTTTAATCTGAGCACAGCCTTACTTCTACAAATTCAGTGAAAATTTGCGTCATGACGCAACTCATCAGACAATATCGTATTGTGAAGTCCAGTGTGTTTTGGATAGACCTTGGAAGACTGAGCAATGCGTTATTCAACGGGAGATCTTAGAAAGGACGACAACACTCGTCATACTCCTCGACTAATGCTGCTGTCCGTGTGACAAGCGACGCTCTTATATAACCCTAACGAGTATGACCAGGTGTTGATAATGGCAAATATTCGCAAGGAGTAGAATAAACACGCAGACAACTTAAAAAGGTTGATGACTTTTCATTTGGTGACATAAAACGACTTTTCCTGGGGTAAATGATTATTTTTCCATGCGTACCAATGGTTAATGAATCTGTTCCGATATTCAAAGATAATAGATTTTTCTTTAAAAAAGAGTATCTGTGTTTAAGTACGGAGGGTTGCTATCAGTGACAGTCCATGCAATCTCGCGATATCCGGATATTATGATTAACCGCCGTTTTAGTGGTAAAATGCAATTTAAAACATTTTTATGCGCTGTTCACAATGTATTTATTGTGGCATTTTGAATGCCATATGAAGAGACGTCATGCAGTCACTTGAAGGGATAACAACTCTTCGTATGAGATTCATATTTCACAATAAACACATTGTAAACAACTTGGTACTATTTAGAACTATGATTCAACTAGTCAAAATTCTAATTTCAAGAGGAGACCATTGGTGTGATGTTTCTCAGAAATCGAAGGGGGGGGGGGTCAGGACCCCCCCTAACACTCCCCCCTTAATCCGCCACTGCCCTTCTTCCACAACAAAATTGTTGTAGTTTTGAGGCAGACTGCAGTGTCTAACTTAGCGCTTTCACCGTCCTCCTACAGCCTGCATGTTGACTAGCCAATGTTGGGAGGTCTCTGCAAAATTCTTCACTTAAAACCAACAATTTCCTTCACAGAATATATTGCTATAAGTCGCCAATAATTAAATATGTTTGGGTTTTTGAAATTTTCTCATACACAAAAATCACAATGACTTTTTGTTGAACAGACAGACAAGAAAAAATATTCGACTAGGGCGTGAGATATACAAATAATTGGTCATAGTCCCCATCTTAGCGGTCCTTTGAAAAGAAGAGCGTAAATTATAGCGTGTCAAAACAACTTTTATTGTGGAAAAAGGAGTTCCCTATTGAAACAGAAGGAAGATTATTTAAAAATAAGGTATTTTCTATTATCTATGTCTCTGAAAACTTTAAATATTACCTTCTAATCAAATTAACACCGTAATGTATTGAAGCAACAACAATATTCAATTTATAAATATAATAAAAGTTTATCATTCGTCTTCAAAACAACCACTGAAACATTATCATTACATCTGATTTTGAATACCTGTCAACAGTTGAAAATGGTGGAAAGTATATTTCTAAAAAAAACAAACCTTTCCATAACTAAAACCAAATGAATAAAAACCTATGAGTAAATGCAGAATTCCAGTGTTTTTCAACTTCACATAATAAGTTTAAAAGACATTTACAAATATCTCTTCCAAATCATGCTAACCTTACATTAATTTTTATTAAAATTAAACATATAACAAGGTGATGCAAATCAAAGGTGAAGAATGAGAAATTAAGTTTTCTTACACTACATGTTCTTCATAACACCAGGTATTAATATACACACGAGTTTGACTCAATTTTGTACTGAAATATTAGAATTGCACTTAATAAAGTTCCTTTTGTGATGTCTGTAACATGTACAGTGAAATGACCCTTTCAAAAAATCTATATGTACTAGTATCTCTCTACCTGTGTATATCAATACACTAAAGATTAGATCACAAGTTTCAAAGATAAATTTTCAAAAGATGGAAGTTGGTCACAAAATATTAATCAAAGTGAAGGAACCTTTAAATGCTTGTTGCTAGTACATGATATCATTATAATATTAAATGACAAGGAACATTTGACAGTGGGCAGATTTTTTTCAAAATATTAATCAAAGTGAAGGAACCTTTAAATGTTGTTGCTAGTACATGATATCATTATAATATTAAATGACAAGGAACATTTGACAGTGTACTGTATTCTCTTTAAATGTCCGTGGACCCCTAACTGATAATGTATGAAGTGAAAAAATAGCTTCTTAGAATCAGTTTTAAAAAAAGGATAAAATACATATTTGTGATAATATAAAACCTTCCTCAGTGTCTTGTTACATAACTTGTTACATACTGTAAATACAATTTAAAAGCAGTACTGGAGAGGGGTATGGATCTGGGTTTCTCTCTATCTAAACTTCAGTTTCATTGTATGTTGAAGGATGCCTAGGCCATGAGTTGATCAGGGAGGAGATTTTTCTCACTATCTGCTGACTTCTGATTTTTTGGGGGCCCAAAAAATCATTGGCCTAGGCGGTCCACGGAACCCCATGCAATATTTTCTAACTTTTTCCCTGGTTGATGTCCTTGCTTTCACTTTTGAGCACTTCAACAGGTATGACAGCACACGGATTATTGAGATATAAAGCAAATTTAGGAACAACAAGTCACTTGATTAGAGACTAAAGCAGATGTATCCAAGGTATCATTTTAAACTGACTCTTACAAGCAGAAGCTATATTTTCATTACTACATCGTGTCCTCTTGTCCAACTTTTAGCTGCCTCTATAGGTGGAGTAGCCATAGGGACTGAGGAGAAGGGGCACATGATAGTGCTGCTGGGGGTCTCTGATCTCAAAGACAACCTGAAATTGTATCGATAATGCATTCTTGAGTCAAACATTTGTTGTTGGAGGCAATAAACTGAAGTGGTACATGTGTAAGTAAAATTTCTGAAAACTATACAATATTTCACAAATATAATGCTGCAGGGCTCATTCCCAATGAAGCAATGGGTCTACATATAGATTGATCCAACTCCCTGGGAGCTCTTGCTGAATGCAATCAGATTAAAAGGTTAACATACCGCCTCTTTGTTTCAAATATAGTTGTATAAATACCAGCTTTTCTGTATTCTACTCAATGTCAAGAGGAGGCAGGATATTAATATGTTAATCTGATTCCACCCAGCAGGAGCCCCCAAGAAGTTGGATCAATCTATGGACCAATAGTTTCATTGGGAATGAGCCTTTAGTTTTACAAGTTCTTTTTTTAACCTTCTTGACATGGTGAAGAAAACTGAAGAAAAAACTTGTGGCAGATTTAAAAAATATATAAAGCTATTCACTCTTAACCAGAGCACACTTTAAAATTGCCTAGATTTATCTGGAGAATTTCTATAAAACATGAGAAGAAATAATGACCTACCTCAACATATGGATAGAATCCCTCTACCCCAAGCTGCTGGAAATATCCACCAGTATTAAAATTAATCTTGTATGTTCCTGGAACAAACTGATCTTGTGTAAGAAGTCTAGGGACTCTGCCATCGCTGTTTGTTGAACTGAGACAAAAAAGGGAAAAAAACTGAAGGTATCAACTGTACTCTCTACAAACAATTAAACAACTCAGTAAATATCCAGTCTAAGCATCCACAACTGTTACTTTATCTATTTTATTTATCAAACTTTATTAACTAAGGGTAAAAACTTGATAAAAGATGAGGATAAAATATACCATCCCTATGGCCCATGGTTTCTGTACTTACTTAACCAAGGGACTATTTATGTTGTTTGACTTCCAGCAGTTAGTCTAAAACATAATGACAAACCATATATCTTCCTACTCTAAAATCTTATTTGGCATCCCCCCCCCCCCTTCCAGAGCCTACTAACCTAGTGATGAGGTCAGTCCACTGTCCATTCTGACCTTTGATGGACACAGTCAGTTCAAGATTGGCTGCAGGACTTCCTCGCGCAGTGTCCAGCACATGAGTGGTCAAGGGGTTACCAGACATTGTTATAGCTGGATTGACCTGGAAAAACACGATACGGATGATTAAGAGTGTTGCAACATTAAACTTGGGAATAAAACAACAATATAAGCGGAAGGTGGGGTATATGTGTTTGTTTGTTTGTTTGTTTATGTGTGTGTGTGTGAGAGAGAGAGAGAGAGAGAGATTTGTGTCTATTTCAAGTGGAGTGCTACATTAACTAGGGTTACTATTTTTACCCGGTGGCCTTTAGATTCATCAACCAACAAAAGTGACAGCCCAGGTATGTGTCTGGGACCCACTAGCACCAGACTGCAAGATCGAATGCAAGCTGCAACTCAAACCTAGAGACTCGGTTCGTGCGCTCTGCAGTCTTCCACCTACCTCTCTACATCTGTCAGTTAAATGTTTCTGCAGGACCTCCAGTCGAACTTTACTCATGTATATTTCTGATCTCAAAATATGTTTGAATCAAACGGTATAACAGAGAAATTTCGCTTATGATGTCGTACACGTGAGGCGGAAGTAGGGAAATCCTTATTTACGCGCATGCGTACTAGCGCATGTTTTGGCGTAGTTAAAATGAATTTTTAGGCGCGCAAACACATTCGAATCGAATCTGTATCGTCGCAAGGCCTGCTTGGCATAGACGTGACGAGAATATACAGATATATATTGACTACAGTACACAAATGCTGAAAGGACATCTTTAAATACGTGCACTCTTTCAAGCATTTATTACAAAAATTTTTTTTTTATTATTGGCCCTACATTTATTTTTAGGCTATATAACTGTCGACAATTTAGAATTGTATATATCCTTGCAAAATATTTTTCGAGGTACGGCTAGAGGTAGGCAATAGTAAACAATAGGGTCTTTTTATATTTTTTTATTTTCTAAATTTTTTAAAGGATAGTAGGCTCCTACTGTGGTATCCTATAGTAGGCCTATTTGTTTGATTGAATTTTATGACGTCATTTAGAGAAAAAAGCTTCAATATCTTAGTCTACTGGTTTTTATTTATTCATTTATTTATTACAACCAGAGAGCTAGGATGAGCTATTTAAGGATACTTCATTTTCCTCTATCAGGCCTAAAATAACCATATAACGGCATAAGTTCGTAGCCTATAATCTTTTTTTAAATATAGGCCTATGTTCCATGGATTCTAGAGAAAACAGGCCTAGACTTCTAGGCCTCATGATATTTGAAACAGAAGTGAAAGGACCAAAGGCCTAATGGAGTCACAAAGACTTCCATTGTGCACAGGACATATATATACAGTGGCGGATTTAGAGAGGGGGGTCAGGGGGGGTCCTGACCCCCACCCCCTTCGGTTTTTGAAAAATACATCACACCAATATCCCCCTATTGAAGTTAGACCCTGTTTTATCCTCTTTCGTGATGGAGACTTATTGTGCCTTCAAATAAACCAGACTATAATTCAAATGAAAATGATTTCAACAGCAACCCCCCCAATCAAAATGTGCTGAACCCGTTGTAATTTGCATAACAGTACTTCGCTCAGCGCCTACGTGCGCACTACTCGTATCTTCTTGACTGGTCACTTGACAGCTGCACACAGTGAGGACAGGACGCTGATATGTGTGATGAAGTCGCAGAGCCGGAATTTTCATTCAGCTTCGAAAATTGTAAGAAATTTGTCATGTGAGTAAAAGCTTTTCATGTTTCTTACGAGTTCAAACTACCAGATAATAATTTCTTATCATTTTACTCGTTGTAAACTTTAATTTGGCCTGAGTAGTTGACTGGATTTGAGAAAAGTTGCATAGTGTTATTTTTAAAAATCTTGAGAAGCACGTGCTGCCAGCAAAACACAAATAATAATATGAAGAGAGTTATATTAAATATAGTTTGATTTTTGGTACCCAGATGCTGTCACTTCAACGTCACTCACTGTACGTAATAAGGCCACCTGAACACATTCCGTATTTTAAACACTTCCATAGTACATGAGCTTGATCTCAGGCCTACCCAACTACCAGACTCGGCACATAAGGATCCTGAATTAACCGGTATATCGGACCACACAACCCGTTTTCAAGGTGTGTGTCAGATCGCATTTCGGAGTATCAGTGAGAACACCGACAGGATGAGCCCGCGGTCGTCCTACAAAATTTGTTCTGGGGTATGATACTCTGAAATGCGATCTGACACACACCTTGAAAATGGGTAGTGTGGTCCGATATACCGTATAGGAACCCAATTATGACGTCATCCGTAAGATGACATATGTGTAAATGGGAAATAATTAAGTCACTGAACACTCAAGATTTTTTAATTAGCCAAAAGAATGTATGTAAGGCAGTATAAGGAGTTTTGGGTGACAATATCCTTAATTCCTTAGTCTTTGACTGGGTTCCTATACCTAGATCGATCTAACAGGATCGACCCATCTCGGTTTCTATCTAAATTGCTTTAAGCATTTAAAAGCGGCTTAGATGTCTGGTACGCCTACTGAAGCTGCTAAACAATAATTTATTTAAGTTGATTGCAATTTAGCGAGAATTCCCTCGGAGTTGGATCGATCCACAGTTAGTACAATAGGGTCTGGAAATGGTCCCTTTACCTTTTAAATGCTTTCCAAAAGTATTGGCTGCATTATTTCTTGTGATTCTTCTTATTTTTTAAATCTTGCATACAAACCCCGTTTAGTCAACTTTTCAAATTTGGTGTTCAGTTAGCCTCAATGTGATTTTTTCGGCATTTTCAGTTAATCTAATCTTTATTCGGATTCTCTGCTCTCGAAGATTGAAATATCGCCACTTAAACGTTTTTTTGATATTTCAGAACTGCAAACGCCTTTGTCGAGATCCTGCAGAGTGCACGTGCGCCTGACTAAAGCTTACCTGGTCTCCGAGACGCATTTTAAAATCTGCCGCAGATCCAGATCCATTGACACCTCAGATGCTATATGTTGAAAATTGTACATGATCTCTCTCTCTCTCTCTAATTAAAAAAAAAAAACAACACATTTTAACATATTGAAACGATGCACTAAGATCTATCATGTTCTCTTTAGAAATTATACTTAAAGTCTATCCTTTTTGTTTATATATATATATATATATATATATATATATATATATATATATATATATATATATATATATATATATATATATTTATATATATATATATATAATACCCTAGGCACTGATCATAATATTTTTAATTATACCTTAGGGCATGCTCTGTACAATCCAGTTTCTTTTTAAGTTCATATAATTGTGCAATAATGCAATAATTAAAGTGTTTAAAATGGCATGATGTTATTTTCAGAGTCTTTGCAAATCACAAATTTCAAAGTTGAGAATAAAAACGCAATTTTCACGACGTTGAAGATCGGGCAAGATTGTATATTTAGCCAATCAACTACCTCATCATCATATTATTATTTGCATTTTTTATTGTTAATATTTACACTTGTGAATGACGATTTATGAAAATAAATGCGGTTTTTGGGGGTAGTTTTTGATTCAATCTCAAATACAAAGAATTAAAGTAAAATTAATATGTACTGTAGTTTTAGAATTTATACTTTTCTCTACTTGGAATGCATTTTTGTTCTCCAGATTAGACCTAAAAGCGCTTTTAAATTTTGTAAATGAAAAATTTGAAATTAAAACAAAGCAGTTTAATTATAATGGCACAAATTGTTAATGAGTAAATTCTGTCGGTGCCAATTTTTAGATTTATCATTTCGGGTTAAATTCAAACGGTTAATATCGCCTGTCGGGCTATTCTTTGTCCAATGAATCCAGTCCTGTTCAAAGACTGTTCAATTTCCTAATTCTTTTATTATTTGAGCACATGAGGCCTCCAGTAAATATTTAATTGATTCTTCGTGGTTTTCTGTCATTAAAGATGTCATATAATAAATAATACATTGAAAACTTGGTCTTTGCTCGTAGATTGAAATGAATGATACTTGTATGACTGCTCTGATATGGGTGAGAGAAAAAAACGTCTAGTCTTTGGGCGCGTCTATCAAATTTGAGGGGTGAAAGGTGGGACAAGTCCATTCGATATGAGGGGTGTCAGATGGGGCGAGTTCGTTCAATTTTANAGGGCTTCCTCGGGCAGTGTCCAGCACATGAGTGGTCAAGGGGTTACCAGACATTGTTATATCTGGTTTTACCTGGAAAAACACGATACGGATGATTTTAACAGTGTTGCAACATTAAACTTGGGAATAAAACAACAATATAAGCGGCGGGTGGGGTACGTGTGTGTGTGTGTGTGTGTGTGTGTGTGTGTGTGTGTGTGAGTGAGAGAGAGAGATTTGTGTCTATTTCAAGTGGAGTGCGACATTAACTAGGGTTACTATTTTTACCCGGTAGGCTACATGTACAGTAGCAGTACATGTACTGTATATCAAAGGCTTAATTTTTCTGTCACAAGGACCATATAGATAGTGAAAAATTGTAGGGGACTTCCTTTCATGTCTGAAAAGACAAGCACATAAGGGCATTTACGCGTGGCCTTTAGATTAATCAACCAAGGTGACAGCCCAGGCACTTGACAGTTCGGTATGTGTCTGAGACCCACTAGCACCAGACTGCAAATTCGAATGCAAGCTGCAACTCAAACCCCGAGACTCGGTTCGTGCGCTCTGCAGTCTTCCACCTACCTCTCTACATCTGTCAGTTAAATGTTTCCGCAGGACCTCCAATCGAACTTTACTCATGTATATTTCTGATCTCAAAATATGTTTGAATCAAACGGTAGGCCTATAACAGAGAAATTTCGCTTATGATGTCGTACACGTGAAGCGGAAGTAGGGAAATCCCTATTTACGCGCATGCGTACTAGCGCATAGTTTTGGCGTAGTTAAAATGAATTTGTAGGCGCGCAAACACATTCGAATCGAATCTATATTGTCGCAAGGTCTACTTGGCATAGACGTGACGAGAATATACAGATATATATTGACTACAATACACAAATGCTGAAAGGACATCTTTAAATACGTGCACTCTTTCAAGCATTTATTACAAAAATAATTTTTTTATCATTGGCCCTACATTTATTTTTAGGCTATAAAACTGTCGAACGGACATAGTTTTAAATACAATTTAGAATTGTATATATCCTTGCAAAATATTTTTCGAGGTACGGCTAGAGGTAGGCAATAGTAAACAGTAGGGTCTTTTTTATATTTTTTTATTTTCTAAATTTTTTTAAGGATAGTAGGCTCCTACTGTGGTATCCTATAGTAGGCCTATTTGTTTGATTGAATTTTATGACGTCATTTAGACAAAAAGCTTCAATATCTTAGTCTACTGGTTTTTATTTATTCATTTATTTATTACAACCAGAGAGCTAGGATGAGCTATTTTAGGATACTTCATTTTCCTCTATCAGGCCTAAAATAACCATATAACGGCATAAGTTCGTAGCCTATAATCTTTTTTTAAATAGATGTTCCATGGATTCTAGAGAAAACAGGCCTAGACCTCTAGGCCTGTTTAAGTTCGAAACAGAAGTGTAAGGGCCAAAGGCCTAATGGAGTAACAAAGACTTCCATTGTACACAGGACATACAGTGGCGGATTTAGAGGGGGGTCAGGGGGGTCCTGACCCCCCTTTCGGTTTCTGTAAAATATATCACACCAATAACGCCCGCTTGAAGTTAGACCCTGTTTTATCCTCTTCCGTGATGGAGACTTATTGTGCCTTCAAATAATACCAGACTATAATTCAAATGAAAATTATTTCAACAGCAACCCCTCAATCAAAATGTGCTGAACCCGTTGTAATTTGCATAACAGTAAGTCGCTCAGCGCCTATGTGCGCACTACTCGTATCTTCTTGACTGGTCACTTGAGAGCTGCACACTGTGAGGACAGGACGCTGATAAGTGTGATGAAGTCGCAGAGCCGGAATTTTAATTCAGCTTCGAAAATTGTAAGAAATTTGTCATGTGAGTAAAAGCTTTTCATGTTTTTTGTACGAGTTCAAACTACCAGATAATAATTTCTTATTATTTTACTCGTTCTAAACTTTAATTTGGCCTGAGTAGTTGACTGGATTTGAGAAAAGTTGCATAGTGATATCTTTAAAAATCTTGAAAAGCACGTGCTGTCAGTAAAAACACAAAGAGAATATGAAGAAAGTTATATTAGATAGTTTGATATTTGGTGCCCTGATGCTGTCACTTCAATGTCACTGTACGTAATAGGCCACCTGAACACATTCCGTATTTTGAACACTTTCATAGTACATGTAATTGATCTGTTAGTGTGAATCGTGGGTGCTCAAATAAAAGAGAAATTTGAGAAACCGATTTTTCAGCTTTTACCCATAACACGCAATTATGACGTCATCCGTAAGATGACATATGTGTAAATTAATTAAGTCACTGAACACTCAAGATTTATTAATTAGCCAAAAGAATGTATGTAAGGCAGTATAAGGAGTTTTGGGCGAAGGGTGACAATATCCTCAATTCCTTAGTCTTTGACTGGCTTCCTATACCAGATCGATCTAACAGGATCGACCCATCTCGGTTTTTCGTTAAATTGCTTTTAGCATTTAAAAGCGGCTTAGATGTCTGGCACGCCTACTAAAGCTGCTAAACAATGATTTATTTAGGCTGATTGCAATTTAGCGAGAATTCCCTCGGATATAGATCGATCCACAGTTAGTACAATAGGGTCTGGAAATGGCCCCTTTACCTTTTAAATGCCTTCCAAAAGTAATGGCCGCATTATTTCTTGTGATTCTTCTTATCGTGAAATATGTTTTTTTTTAAATCTTGCATACAAACCCCGTTTAGTCGACTTTTTAAATTAGGTGTTCAGTTAGCCTCAATGTGATTTTTTTTCGGCATGAGCAGAGTTTTTTCCATTTTCAGTTAATCTAATCTTTATTCGGATTCTCTGCTCTCGAAAATTGAAATAACGCCACTTAAATGTTATTTGATATTTCAGAACTGCAAACGCCTTTGTCGAGATCCTGCAGAGATCCTGCAAAGCTTCCCTGGTCTCCGAGACACATTTTAAAATCTGCCGCAGGTCCAGATCCATTGACACCTCAGATGCTATATGTTGAAAATTGTACATGATCTCTCTCTCTCTCTTTCTCTCTCTCTCTCTGTTTAAAAAAAAAACACATTTAAACATATTGAAACGGTGCACTAAGATCGATCATGTTCTCTTTAGAAATTATACTTAAAATCTATCCTTTTTGTATATATATATATATAAATAAAAATATTATGATCAGTCCCTAGGGTATAATATATATACCTTAGGGCATGCTCTGTACATCATTTTATTTTGAACCAATCCAGTTTCTTTTTAAATTCATATCATTGTGCAATAATGCAATTATTAAAGTGTATAAGATGGCATGATGTTATTTTCAGAGTCTTTGCAAATCACAAATTTCAAAGTTGAGCGTAAAAACGCAATTTTCACGACGTTGAAGATCGTGCAAGATTGTATATTTAGCCAATCAACTACCTCATCATCATATTATTATTTGCATTGTATAAGTCATTTTTTATTGTTAATATTTACACTTGTGAATGACGATTTATGAAAATAAATGCGGTTTTTGGGGGTAGTTTTTTATTCAATCTCAAATACAAAGAATTAAAGTAAAATTGATATATACTGTAGTTTTAGAATTTATACTTTTCTCTACTTGGAATGCATTTTTGTTCTCCAGATTAGACCTAAAAGCGTTTTTAAATTTTGTAAATGAAAAATTTGAAATTAAAACAAAGCAGTTTAATTATAATGGCACAAATAATTAATGAGTAAATTCTGTCGGTGCCAACTTTTAGATTTATCATTTCGGGTTAAATTCAAACGGTTAATATCGCCTGTCGACCTATTCTTTGTCCAATGAATCCAGTCCTGTTCAAAGACTGTTCAATTTCCTAATTCTTTTATTATTTGAGCACATGAGGCCTCCAGTAAATATTTAATTGTTTCTTCGTGGTTTTCTGTCATTAAAGATGTCATATAATAAATAATACATTGAAAACTTGGTCTTTGCTCGTAGATTGAAATGAATGATACTTGTATGACTGCTCTGATATGGGAGAGAGAAAAAAACGTCTAGTCTTTGGGCGCGTCTATCAAATTTGAGGGGTGAAAGGTGGGACAAGTCCATTCGATATGAGGGATGTCAGATGGGGCGATCCCATTCCATTTTAGGGGAGTCAGGTGGGGCGAGTTCATTCCATTTTAGGGGTGACAGGTGGGGCGATTCCATTCCATTTTAGGGGAGTCAGGTTGGGCGAGTTCATTCCATTTGAGGGGTGACAGGTGGGGCGATTCCATTCCATTTTAGGGGTGACAGGTGGGGCGATTCCATTCCATTTAGGGGTGACAGGTGGGGCGATTCCATTCCATTTGAGTTGTGACAGGTGGGATGACCCCATTTCATTTGAGGGCCGGGTGACATGCATGTTGCTACAAACAAATTTAAATGTCATGTATAGTATGCAAGATTGTAAATTTGTACTAAATAATGAAATTTATATACTTTCAGCGGGCTAGACCTTAAATTTCCAATTTTGGAATTTACAAAATACTGTCTATAATTACAAAGCTTTAAACAATTTCAATTTTAAATATCGAACTGAATTGAACTTGAAACAGTTATCACAAATCTGTAATTTTCCCCCTTTCCCATTTTGATATTGCTGTACTGTGTTGTCTATATCAATATGAAAAAATAACGAGGAATTATAGAAATATTTATTCCGATTTGATATAAGAGATACATGAAATGGAGCATGATATATTTTAACCAAAGACCTTGTTGCTTGCAGGCCCATGTTGCACAGTTTCTCTGCGGGCTTCTGAAATGACAAAATAACGCATACAAATTTTGATCAAACCTACAGACTGAAATCAATTTGACTTATTTTAGAGAAGCGCAAAACATATAATTTGAACATTTTTCTTTTAAGAATATATGAAATAAATTACACATAACTTGGATGAAAGTACAATCAAGTTTTAATATACATGTAGTTGGTCGTGTAATGGAGGGCCAGAATACAGCA
>NW_019775681.1:230505-254017 GCF_001039355.2 Lingula anatina | reverse complement strand
TACAAATGCCCGTCTAACCAGCAGAGAAACTCTGTTATATTCAGTTTTTCATGCTTGGGCCAGCATAAGCCCTGAACGCACCAGACAATTATATGAAATCTTGCTTCGTAGACTGGCACCTATCATTAGGTCACGTGGCTATGCTACTAAGTACTAATTTTGGACTTGAAACTGCATATTTTGGTAGAATGTATATTTTGTTCTCATTTTGTGATTTTTTGTTAATTTTGATGTTAATAAAATGATACCAGGAGCATATCATTCCACAGCCATTTATCTCCCCCATAGTATTGGCTCAGTAGGGGTGACACTTCTTTTGTCCAGTGTGTGTATATCATATTTACAGTATGTGTGGTGTCAATGTAGTAACATCACAGATATAAATGATATAATGATTGATAAGTAGTGTTCTGCGTTCCATCAGAAACACTTTTGATATATTTAGACAGAAATATCCACGTTCGTTTTCTTACCTGACATGTAGTGGTTGGCAAGGGTATACTTCGTGTCCTTGAGGGGATGATGTCCATTGAACACAGTGTTAGAGCCAGGGCCATCGTGAATGTATCTACAAATTAAAGCTTGTAATAAGACACCTTCTTTGATGGAATCGGAGATCAGATACATTGTTCATTAAGGACAGTACCCCTGTAAATAATGACATTAAGACGGCGAATGTGTCGTTTTTCCTTAACCCTAAATACAATTCTCTTAAAAATTGAATTTCAGGGGAACTACACTTTATTCTTTGTTTGGAAAAATGGGATAATACTGATTAAGAACATAACTTATTGAAGGAAATACCTGTGATTGGGATGCCAAGTGACGTCAATGCACCGCTGTGTTACAGCTGCCAAACAACCATCTGGTTTTACGACATCTACAGATGCGTTGCCTATAGGACCTGGTTCTGGTGGAGTAAAGTCGACCAGTGTTCCCTTAGTTGAAATGATCGATGTGTACCCAAGTTCATTTGTTATTCTAGTGTTGATGTAGTAGACTTCACCGTGCTGTAAATCAAGGTTGTCAAATTCTAGAAATGACGTATGACCCACTCCAATCCGTTCAAAGTTGTGATATGCCCCGCTGGTAGCCAGTTTAGCAAATGCTCCTTCGAGGAATCCGTGCAAGTCACATGTAGTAGTCTTGTAGTCGTAATCAAAGGCAACACATTTCAGACCAAAGTCTAAGCATGTTTTCGCACATTTAACATCAGTAGCTGTCTGTATGGTTTTGATTGGCTGGGCTGTTAGTTTTCCTGTTCTGCCGGCAGAAAAATGAGACAGTTCGTTTTTGATTTTGTGGTTTATAGTCATCTTATCCGGAGAGAAAGGCTGCCAGTTGACAACCTCTGCGTTTGTTGCTCCCTGACCAAATCCGACTCCTTTGTATTGGGTGTCTTTCAGAGGCGAATCATCAACCAATGTTAAAGTTCCACTGATTCTGTGTGGGTGACTCGTGTAGGCGTGTGACGCCTCAAGGCGTCCGTCGGGTAGTGTAACGTCGTATGTATGAAGCATGCACTGAGTGAAAGCCTCGAGACCCTGACTGTTTCTTGCCTTGACCGTCCAGTAAAGAGGGATTCCCCCAATCATCATTTGAGGAACTGTGAGCGGTGACCCTCCCATCTCTGTCCAATCGCTGACGTCAGTGCCACCTGGATGACTACCGATAGCAAAAAACATCTTGACGTCACTCACAGGATCACTAGATGTGGCTTCGAGAATAAAGGCAGGGTCGGTGTAGTCTCGACCACTTAGCTGTTTCACAGTGCAACCGGAGTCAGAATTCCATCTTTTCTTCCTTTTGTTGTACGTGTTTGGTCCAAATTGGGCTGGAGATTCATCTTTGCCTACATTGGAAATATCGAATATGTTGCGTCGGATTGGATCCATTTTGAATTGCCACAGAGTTCCCCGATAAAGCGTCTTTGTCTTGAATAAAAGGTGCGCCTTAGCATATGCACTGAGTTTCACGTGCAATGGCACAAGCTCCAGGTCCATCTTTGCTCTTAAAAAAGAAATCCAAACATGTTTTATAAACAGAAACAACGAGTTTCACTACATGTTTTTAAAGTAACTGCTTCATTTTGTCAGCATTGCATTTGTTTCGCTATGCATATGCGTTGAAAATATTGTTTTAGAAGAACATAAGAAAATACATTTGAAATCTTACCTTACTTCTATCGGAAATTTTGCGAAACCAAGAATGCCGGTAATAGGAAATTTAGTGTTCATCAGGAGCCCTTCAATCTTGATTCCAGCACTTATCACGCCAAGGCTGACGCCAAGAGACCCCCATACCTGACCGCTGGCTTCTGGTCCTACCTTCACCTGTAAACATTACGGCATTGGAATCATACCATGGAAGAAAAATGGGTTTTTGCCAATCGTTTGGTTACATGTCCTCCTCAGATGCATATTTTGTCTTGTGTTTCTATGTAAAGAAACTCTCAATACACACACTTGAACAGTTCTAAGTCCCATCTCAAAAATGCTGCTAAATATGAATTAACAAATTCACCTTATGTATTTTGATGCAACAAAACTATTCCTTAACATATAAAACGATAGTTTCCGCGATCCATATGCGGATAAAGAAAAAACCTAGCGTGCCGAACCCCCTTTTGACTAAATATCGTGGTCCACTTCAATCCAGGATGAACTGTACAACAAATGTAAACATGTAAGGAAACACTATCAATATACAGTGTGTTGAGTCTTATACCCCCGTCACACTTATTCGGAATCAGCAGGAATGAAGAAGAATGAGCCCGAACGAAGAATTTTTAAAATTCGAACCACATTCGGGGGAAAAATTTCAAATTGTCCTTAATTATTGTAAGAGTACCGTTGGAATACTCAGAATGCGCTTGAATTCGCCTGCAATGATGAGTGCATTTTCGACTGTGTAGCTCTCAACAGCAGTTCGAATGTAGTTGGAAAACTAGGAATATTTATAATGCCGTAAGAAGGCAGTAAGAATATTTAGAATATACTTTGAACGGCGCTCTAGTGTAGTTCGATTGCTACCAAAATTAATATTTCAGCTCATCCGACGCACATTCGAAACATTCTGGCGGAGTATAAAATCCCAGTCACACTAGAGGCGGAATGATTAAGAATGGCATCGGAAATACAATTTTTTGTGCATTCCAGGATATTCGAATAGCATTCTAAAAACATTCTAAAAATTCTGAGTGCATTCTAAATATTTTTACCCATTCTTGTGGCCGGCTCGAATGTTATTGTCGGAATGCCGTGAGAATATTAAGAATGCAGTCACAGTGCTATTAGAATACTATTCAAATGCCATTCGTTATTTTTCCACTTGGAATGCGCTTCGAAAATTTTTAACATTCAGGCCGACCACAAGAATGGGTAAAACTATTTGAAATGCTCTCAGAATTTTAGAATGCTCTTTGAATATCCAGGAATGCACAAAGAATTGTCTTTCCGACGGCATTCTTGTTCATTCTGCCTCTAGTGTGACGGGGGTATTAATTGACATGCTCCTATATAGGCCTGCTGTAGATTAACGTTTTTGTAAAACTAATCCGTCTTCGATTTATAATCAAATGCTATTTAAATAAATCACATGTATTTATGTCAATGTTAAAAGTAAAAAAGAATTATCCTGAAAACACAACTGAAAGTGTCTGTATCGAAATGCTTTCCTTCTTTCTTTTTTCTTTTTTGACATTCCAACCTATGAAATAAATGTGCCTCTCGTATGCAGTGTTTTCGCTATAAGCGATACACAGAGAACTGATATGACTGAGTTAAAACGGATGCGTATACTTACGTTTGCTTTCATACCCATTAGACAGGCTCCCACTGAAAACCGTACGCCGACGGCTCCACTAGCACCAAACGCTAAGAAGTGCATAAACAATATGCTTTCAATGAATTATAAATATCTGACTTCCTTATTTAACATGTGAATAAAATTTGCCAAAAATGTTTTACAAATAACACTGATCTTAATCCTCATACTCGTACTACTCACTATCCCATTTCTAATGACCATTGGTATGTTGAGAATGGGCTAACAACGGAGGGGTGACAAAAGTATTGCACAGTGTCAGGTCAGGCTGTATATAGGGTTTACAGAAGGATGAATACCACTGGTAACGCCCGTGAAGTACCACAAAGTTGCCGCCAAAGAAGCCAAGTGCCATAGACGACAGGCGTCTTCCATACCATCAACGCTTAGGGGATTAGAACCGTAAAGCAAATTAGCTTTGCAGTGGTCGCGTAATTTGAAAGTTGAAATTAGCATAATGACTGTTCAAACAAGGCCCGTACTACAGAATTTCACACCAGGGTTCCTAGGTGAAAACCACTTATCACTTAAGGAAACAGACGAAGAAAAGTAGGTCAGATCTGGCGCCATTTTGTTTTTCTGATGAATCCATCTTCAGTTCACATTGAATGCCCTGAGTGTAAAGTAAAGCTAGCTTGCTAACTATTCAAACCTTTTCATGGGATAGCTTCACAGTGACCCTGAGGAACAGCGGCAATGTTGAGTATCCGTCAATCAAAAAGAACTGCTCCGCAGTTAATCTGCAGTTGAATGCCATTAGTCCAAAATGAAATGTAAAACAGATTTAAATTTGCTTTATTTAATTTTATTTACTCTATACAAGATGTAAATTGAAAAAATAAATAATGTATTTTTAAAGGCAAAAGATATACCAGATGTTTTTGTATTTTTTCCTTCTCAAAAAACATTTGCTCCTGGAGATATAAACACAGTACACGTGTTTGCCGTGTGCCAAGTTTGACAGCTACATTGTATGTCCGATACCACTATAAGGACTGCGCAATGGCTACACCAAGATCAGTTTTTAAAGCATAAAGTTGCTTGTGTTGTGGCACTGACTTTCGATTGCAAAATATTCTTAGTTAAAACGTCAAAATTGGCGTGTATGACCGTGGACAAATTAGAGCATGGAGAACGTCATCAACTTCTAATATGCCAGAGAATACGCATTTTCTCATGAGACAGCCCACTTCAATAATGGTGTGGGTCGCATTGGTCTCTGTGGAATTGGTGAAATGACGTTGATAAATTGAAACCTGTACCATGGCCGTTACATTGAAAATTTTGGGACAGAAAAAATTCGTTAATTTTCCAAGGCCAGGGCTGTACCAGAGTGACATTACCGACATGAGATCAACAGGTCAAGGATAGACTGGTCAAGATAGCCTGTGATTTGTAAGGGCAAAGCACTGTTTTGTTAACCTGGAGTAAAGATACTAGCTTGACATAACCACTTTTCAATAAAATACCAATTGAGAAAATCTAACAAACTCACCTGTTCTTCACCTTCAAGTAAACTGGTGCAATACTTTTGTCATCTCTCTACACATAAATATTTGCAAACATGGAGTAGAAATACATAATTTTCACTTTAGTGTTAATGAATATATTCGAGATACTTATTCCTACCAAGAGTTAGAGGTATAGGTCCAGCCATAAACCGAAAAGAGATGGCAGGGATGAATGGTATGTCAAGCGTTGGTATTGGTATGTCGCCATCAAAACAGAAGTCAACCGACGCAGGGAATTCACCTTTTCCGATGTTGAGCAAAATCCCTGGGTTTTTCATGACCTAAAATGCACCGTGTGTTAATTAATGAAATAAGCATGTACGTAGTGTTATCGCAGTGGGGACACTCTATTTGGAAGTAATTAAACGCTCACATTTTAATTACGGTGAGGTCAAAGTTTTGATTCCATCACCTTTTTTGTGGACAGCAATTACCTTCCATCCTGATTAGTAATAAAGATACTTCAAGTACAACATTCAAAACACATTTGATTGATCTGCAGCAAGCGTCCATTTCACGATGCCCTAACACTGTTAAAATCCACTTTTAGCTGTTTTAGTTTTTGAAATATTTAAAGATTTTTCCCGTTTAGATTAGACATTTTTATTGTAATATTGCAAATGTATTAACTTTATATCAGTCGTACATATTGCTCAAACGAGTGTGAAACGCGTTTTTTAAATAATAATAATAATAATAATAATAATAATAATAATAATAATAATAATAATAATTATTATTATTATTATTATTATTATTATAGTGATAACGGTGATGGTGGTGGTAATCGTAATGTATCACTCACGGCATCAAGTATTGAGGTGCGAAGTTCATTTATAAATGTAAGTAACTCTGTCGTGTCTCCAACGTTAAATTGTAGTAAGTCGCCCACAAAATGCTGGAGCTGCATGCTTTGAACTCTGTCTTCAGTTCCATCATATTCAACATCTGAAAATAAACAGAAATGAGTTTTGCATTGAGCATGGCGAAGTGCACATCACAGCTTTGAAAACAAACGTATCGCCTTGTCTTATAAGTACATGTACTGTGAATTAAACAGGAAGTGTTTGTAAACTGATATCACCGTAATTCATTCACTCACTTACTTCAATGAAATAAATATACCCGTTCGGATAAAAATGGAATACCAACAAATTAAAAGATTGGTATTTTAAATATGTACGTTTTGTTGACGTTCAGTCAAATATAGATCCAATTCTTCACACCCACATGTACACACACACACACACCCGGACTGATATAACATCAATCTTACCTTGCTTGCATAACGCAGACTCCGAATTTTCAAGATACAACCCTTGAAACATCTCCACTGTCTCGGTACATGCCGGGTAATAATTAGAGCACACTGATATCTTCGCTGATGCAGATACCCCACTGATCTCTCTGCTGATATGAGCTTGTGTCTTCAAAATGAATTCACCAGATGGCCCAAATGGTCGCATAATCTCAATACCATCATCTCCTATATTATGTGTAAAATAATGCAATGCTTCAGAACTAGAGATAAATTAGAATGTGAAGCTGCAAGTTCTGGTCAAACAATGGTATTTACCTCAGTTCTCTTGTTGTTCACTCGGATTTCGACGAGAACATGTAGACATGTATTTTATTGTACCTAATTACAAATTAATTACTAACCACGTAAATCAAAACTCTTTGTAGCGTCCTCTATCTGTATATTGAGTTTCCCACTGCATGTATTCAACCGCATGTCGAATTTGATGACCTTCTTCATGAAGACAGATTTGACCAGTAGCCCGCATGTCAGTCCCTGGCAGTCTCTGTGGGGCGTACAGAAGTGACCAAAGCCTCTGGCTATACCACGTTTGATATTTGGGCAGACTAGAATTATATTCAAGGATATTATCAAAAGGACAATATTCAAGAAAAATACAATATATCTACCACTGTTTCCATGTACCAGTATAATCAAAACATACAGGTATAGTCGCAATCATGTATCTGTTTTCTACTATTTACATTGGCACTGTAATATACTATATAATAAAACCGTCTTGTCAAATATCTTATAAAGCTTCTGTCATATCTAACCCTTTACACATATCTGTACCATACCTCCATCTGGAATCTCTATGTAACGCCTAACCAACTGTTCGAACGATCCTGATGCTCCCTGACTTCGTTTTTGTAGCAAGTATTTAAGCCTTCGTGGTGAGAATATTTCTGGATGCTCTAGTTGGTTTGTACGAATGAGACCGGCAAGCGATTCCACGTAGGAATTAACTACACGCTGCGTTGCAACTAATCCGCTCTCTTTAAGTATGGACAACACGTGTCGGATTTCGAAGGACTTTATGTCAATCTTGTCAAGAATGCTTGGAGGTTTCTTCTTGCTGTCAATGGAAAAGGTTGTTCACACTTAAGCAACTCACATAAACTCAATTTAAAACATTTATTGGAACTTAATAATGATATAACAGACACACACAACAATTGGTTCAATTCAAACACAAGGCAGAAAAGCTATCAGATATACAGACACAAATCAGAAAATAATGATGCCAGTACACAATATAGTTTTTTTCAGTTTTAATGCAATATTACACAATGATTAACACCGTAATCACCACCAATTTTTCCTTATGTACTTCAGGTGACATGGGTATTTCTTACAGACGCAGGTGATATGGGTATACAATGCTTGCACAGACGTACCGTGTCTGTGCACAATTAAAAGCAACTAATTCAAGCAGAAATGCCGACCAGCAAATGAAATATACATGCCGTTGTAAACAAAAAAACTTACCCAGAGATGTCAATTAGCTGGCTCAGGTCTCCAAAAGAACTCAACGAGTCTCCAAAATTGTCAGTCAAGGCTTTTGTTGCACCCTCATTAATCCCTTTTGGTCGATATGGCAGTTCTGGCTCTGGAGCCTTGCTTATAAATTCATCAACTCTTTCTTGGGCGTGGCGTTGTGCATCCTTCACGAGTGTCTTGGCTTTCTCAGGGTCGGTAATGGAATCTATGTCTGAGGTTTGTCCTGTGTATGTCAAACTGAACTCGTTGCATTTCTCAATCCACTGTGGAACTGGAACAACCCTCTCTATGTACGGTGTTGGATCGACATACTCATAGTCATCATCAGATGACTTTGGTGGGTTAGACCTTTTGCGCATTGCAACGTGAATAAAGTCTGGATCACATCGAGAGGGCAGAGCTTTACCAATTTTATCTCCGGCATTGATCACAGTTATACCAGATTCCTTAATGCTGCTGATAGGTTCAACGTTACTGACAATTATATCAAAATTCACAAAATCTTGATCACTTGGCTCAATTATAACCTCTGTGTCACTGCGACGTCTCACATAACCCGTAACAGGACACTCAACCTAAAATAGGCACCGCATTTGCGATTGGACTTTTGCACAGCTTCAAATATAAATTATTTTAAATGTTATTCATGGGTTAACATATGGGTTTGTTTAACCCGTGTGGTGAAAATAAGTAAGCTATTTTCATGTGAGCAAGCAATGTAGCGGGCCGAGGAATGCGTTTTCAATTCGTATTTTTTTAGTCGTTTTGCATTGCATATAATATTCGTTCTGTTCATTCATTCTGCTTTTTTTCTTTAATACAGCAGTAAACTCACCTTACTACCCCTTCCCCTGATCACGTCTATCCCGGGTAAAAGCGTTCCGTTATTCCCCTCGTATGGGAACTTGCCACATCCACACCCTTTATCACAATCACTTCTGTGAGACGGAAACTGGGCGTGAAACTTTGGGCCAAACAACTTCATGATAATTGATTTTCCTTTCTCGACCCTACAATAGATATATAAAACTGTCGCAATTTTAAACGGTTTTAAACATAACATCAGTATTTACATTGTGAAACTGTTCACAGAATAAATACCGTATCAAATTCACCTACAAGCATAATTAAAAGAATATGGGTATAAAAACCTTATTAGACGATTTACAACAGGGAATTTTATTTACACTTTATAATTTTGGGGTTTCACCGTTGACTTTAAGACAACATCCTTACGCTGTATGCATTTGACGGTATGCCGATTTCACGCCGTCAACAACCTCCATTACTGCGTTGTAGGAATCTAAGAACGGTTTTGAAGTGTTTGCAATGCTCCCAAAAGGTGTGAGAAGATCACTGAACTTTCCCAATAGTGATCTGATGATCTGAACCTCTTGCTCCAACTGTAAAAAATAATATGGCCATATTATATCATGGCATAAATAAAACCATTATATTGTTATAAAATTACTTTTTCTTCTGTACATTAAATTAAAGCTATCACTGAGAATAAAATCGGAGTCCTAGTGACTCCAAACTTGGAGACCAGCAGTGGTGCCTAAAATAACTTCCAACTGGAGTCAAGTTGACTCCAATGGAGTAACGCCGTCCCAGACCCCACAGGAGGGTCACAATTGACTCCATTAACATCCCTTCATCCCTTGATTCATCTCTACAAAACAGTCACCATGACCCCATATTAAGGATTTTTTACTCCTTGGTGTTATGTAGTAGTTTGACTTTATGCGCGTGTATATATTATATGTAGAGCTTACGTCATCTGTAAATGCACCGGATGTGCGCAGAGTAGTAATACGCACTTATTATATGAACAATGCTATGAACGATTGAACGGCACAGGTGGACACGTTATGAACTACATGTATATAAGAAGGGGCGTAAAAAGTAAGCTTTAATCCATCACTTATTTGTTACATTCTACTTAATTATATACTATATTCACAATTCATTTATTTAATATTGTTTATTTATTTATATTTTTTGTAGTTTTGGAACGTATGCGTAAGCTACACCGTTCATGGACGAGTAACCAAAGCGCTCCACATTCACTATAATAAACTTTGATCATCATATCTACAAAACAGCGTTTGTTTTGCAGTAACATCATCAATTATACACTTGAGTTAGTACAGACGGTGTAAAGAGCACATGGTCTCTCAGACCACCGGCTACTCGAGTCACTTTATTATACTTGGCACATTATAAAGAAAAAAGAACAACAGTGCCAAGCGGGGAGACAACAGGTACCATTTATTAAAGACTGGTATGTCCCCAGACGGGTTTGAACCCACGTCCTCGCGCTCCGGAGGTGGACACTAACCACAAGGCCATCCGGTCGCATACTTTGTTGAAACAGCATTAACAAACAGTTTGTAAATCTGGTAATAAACAGCATGACACATATATACCTGTACACAACCAATGAGTGAGCATACCTCCCCAGTGACATGCATTGGCGGGTCAAACCTACAACCTGGAAACAAAACCTGCTGACCTGCTGACCTGGGGGTGATTGACTCTGATAAGAGAGTCTAAAGACTCTGGTAGTGGAGTAATTTGACCCTTATACAGGTATAGGAGTCAAATTAACTCCATGATGGTCAAGGGGTGCTGGACTCTGACTAGAGAGTCAAATGATCCCAACTTTATTCTCAGTGATACCTTACAGAACTCTCGGTCCCACCGTATCCTTCCTCAGTTTGTGTTTGAGACTGGGTGTCTCAGTAAAGTGCTCACACTAAAAAAGCTCACGGTGACCGAAAGCTTTGTACATGTAAGTTATAATTTTGATTTAGTGTAAAAAGTGAGTGTAATCTTATAACATTATCAACAGACTGCATAGATGAATTTCCATCAAACAGGAATTACAAAGTTTATGTGCATATGATGAGCTAATAAACTGCACTTACCACAGTTGGTATGCCATCACCTTTTCCAACGCTTAGAGAGCGAGTGATTGGATGATTTTCAATCTTCTTGAAAAAGTCGGAAACTTCTTGTGCTACGTCTTTTATGTCATCCATGAGATCAGTAAATTCTTCTCCAGGGTTCATCCAATAGGGCATCTTCCCTAGAGGTATTCACATACACGTGTACATAAAAAGTAGATTTAATCGTAATCTCAGTAAAAATGAACATAACAAAATTCTGTGTCCCAACACTTTCTTTTTAGGCAGGATAAACACACGGATTATTAGATGTAATTTACAACACAAATCTCTCACAGGGTGAGAGTACATTTACCAGATAGGAAAAAGCAAGATTCCTCGATTTTCACCTTAGCGCCTATAATCATGGACATGGACAGTTTGATTCTGCAATATAAAAATGATCCATAATATAGATTTTGCATTTTACAAGTTATGGCAGTGATCATCTGTTAAAAATGAACGTAATTCACCAAAAATTAACCAGAGTTATATTGAGAGTTATATTCCAAACACATACTTCATCATAGCCGTCCCAATGTTTGATAGTGCCCCCATTGGGTTTTTGAAAATCGCCTGCACCGCTCCTAAGATAAGATCTACTGCTTCGCCTATCGTTTTTGCTGTGTACGGGAGATTGACTGTAATTGTATCCACAACTGCCTTGAAACAAAATAGAGAAATGGTATAATATAAATAATCTTTGTGTGTGCGCGCGCGTGTGTGTGCGTAAGAGAGAGAGAAAGAGAGAGAGTCACGTGTGCGAGAGAGAGAGAGAGAGAGAGAGAGAGAGAGAGAGAGAGAGAGAGAGAGAGACCGTTGTTTTACATCACAATAATAAAGAGATTTATTTAACAATTTGATTCATTTGAACTAATAAATCATTATAAGATATTTTATTTCCATATAAAGCTTATCCCTTACATTATAAAAACCAAGAATGTCTGTTTGCACATCTTCTACGAAATGTCGAACTCTATGGAGAACTTTTTTTACAGCAGCTATCCAAGGCAAACCGTCGTAGTCAATGATATCAGTAATGTACTGCTCCAGGTTCTGAAGCAGCCGTTTCACAGCAAGTGGAAGGGTTCGGATGGCCTTCACTACATCGTTGAATAAGCCTTGTAATCCTTTCTCTTTAAACACGCTGATTACATTCTTGAAGGCATTAATGGCTTTGACGATCGGTATGCGAACGGTGTCAATGATTTTGTCGAAGAGATTTGCAAGATCACTGATTTCGTTGACACCAAAATCCTGAAAGCATTATATATTCATTCCGACTGATTCTGTTCTATTTATTGAAAACAGACAGACCGAAGGCCTGACGAACAGAATGATAGACATGCAGTCAATCAAGCTTACAGACAGACAGACAGACAGACAGACAGACTGCCTATCAACACCGTCGTTTACAAATTTGCATCTATGCAGCGAGCATATAAAACATGTAAATGTTCCCTCATTCGAATGAAGTTTAACAAAATATAAGTTTTTTAATATAAAATGTAACTGGTAGTCTGTAGAATTCTTTACCTTCAAAACGTTGAGATCGTACTCAATAAAACCGTGGTAACACGCATGAGCTCTGAAAATATCAACCTGTAGGCCCAATAGTCCAACATGAGCTTCCACAAATGCACTGTTATAACTGTCCAAATCAAAGAAACCCGAAAGGAAACCTGCAATCAAAATGTTGTTAATACACTGATCAACAATAATTATATAGCACATGTATTATACCAAATTCTGAATGAATATTATAATGCATGGTAGCAAATCTTACTATTCAAACCCTAAATGATAAGATCAAAATCGTAAATGCCCTATTATTAATCAATTTGTAGCTTTCAAATCTGAGAGTATTGTGAAGTCACATTTTGCTCGGAATGAGATCTACAGAATGAGTTTGCATTAATTTCAGAAAAAAAATTTTCCACAAGAGGTTGATCTGCTACAAAACGACACACCGTTACCTAGTTTCAACTCCATTTTGTTTCTGATTTCTAAACCAAAGCTTGCTCCAATTTTGTCATTCCCAATTTCTTTACTCCATTGTATGCCAGGGACGATAATTTTGAAACTTAGTGCTTTGAGGACTTCATCTATGACACCCCTTTTCAATCGCATAACAGTGGTATACGAATACTGCTTGCTGGAATAGCGAAGATAATATGTTTTCAAATAGTATATGTATATGGTATTCATTGAGAAATAATTACGATTCAATGCAAAAGTCGTATTATTAAGACATGTATTAAACTTAATATTGCACAATGTACAGGTATATATTACACGTCATGAGTCATGAACACCCTATTCACCCCAAAATGATGTCATATTGTTCCCTTGTCTTATTGAGTCGTTGCGGATGAGTGCTGTATGCGGCGAATGCCTTGGTGCGTACGAGGTCAATATTGTCGTTAACAGCCAGATCTATAAGGGCGGTTGCACTCTGAAAAGATGCATTTACACGAAATCTCTTATGGAATTCCATGCCATTTACAGCACACCTTGTTGTATTTTTCTTACAGCCTCGTATTCACAATAAGTATTACTTCAGTACACGGACATACGGACATACAGCCATAACAGATGTTTAAAAAATAACCTTCCAAACATAGAAACAATGTAGTTCAAAGAATGAAGAAATAACATCAGGGAATTTAAATATTCACACCTATTAACGCACAGTGCCTTCGATGTATACCTATTGCACTAAGGGATACCTTATGACAAGTGTAGGTCCTCAGCGCGTTCACAGCAGTCCGTCTCCAAGCTGGGTGCCCCATGTTGGGTTTAGCATACGATAGAATATGGTCCAGTGACGTAGGCGAGCCTGCGTTACCAATTGCTTCCAGCAGCACCATTTTAGTGACTTTGTGGTGATGTTCGGTTCTGTTGAAGAAGGTGGGAGATCGACGACCACGATGGTGCGGCAATGCCAAGGAACCTAGAAGAACTTTTGCATTTTTAGTAAACAGTACGCAGTAAGAATTGCATACATTTTTCTTTGTGATGTATACAATGTTTAACTCTTAAGTTGAATCCGTAGTGTATGTGTGTGTGTGTGTGTGTGTGTGTGTGTGAGAGAGAGAGAGAGAGAGAGAGAGAGAGAGAGAGGCATACCTTCATCGTGATGCTCCAGCCAGTTTTCCAGGTGTGCCACAAGATTTTCTGCACTCAGGTGGTTGGTCTCATTGATATACCTAGCAAGACTCCCAATGGCAAGGCACGCCCGTTTTTCGTTCTTGGTTACATTGACATGTTTCCCTGATATACAACACAAACTCAAAATAATGACAATGTCAGTCAAAAAAGACAAATGGGAATGTACTTCCCGGAACGACATTCGATGTAATTACAGTAAAAAGCAAAGCGGGTCTGTCATTACCTATGTTTTCTCTCCGTGATCCGAAGCATAAATTGGCAACAGTGGATATGAAATCCTGGAATTATATAAAGTTTCACGCATCATATATCGAATTATGTTATGGTATGTTACGTAAACACCATTCATATATGCGTTCTTTGGAATACATTTACACACAAATAAATATGCATTCTAGGAAGAAAGGTTTTTTTAATTTGAAACTAAACAAGGCAGCAAAGCTGTCAAATGTACAGACAAAAAAACAGAAAATAAAAATGCAGAAAATAGGATTCTGTCAATTCTGGTGCACTGATGTATTATGCTTACTGTAGCTGCATAGCCAGCATCAAATTCTAATTCTGCATAACAGTGGATTAGGATGAAAGTAAAATGTGTAACAAGCATTAGACTGAGTTCCCATACCTAGATCAATCTAACAGGATCAATCCAACTCCAAGGGGTTTCTCATTAATTGCTTTCAGCTTAAGTGGCTTAGGATTCTGGCATGCCAGTTTCAGTAGGCGTGAAAGACAGCTAAGCCACTTACATTGATTGCAGTTTAGCGAGAATTCCCTTGGAGATAGATCGATCCACAGTTAGCGTGATAGGGTCTGGAAATGGTCCCTAAGGCTTCACGCTGATAAGAGTTAAAGTTCATACTTTGGAAATGCCAGAATGAGATAAAGTGAAAATTTCACAAAAAAATTGCTTAAACTAAAAATATATATATATATATATAATTTAACAGAGCTGTTTTTCTAATTTGGGCTGTATGTCAATGCTAAGAACCATTCTTGTAAGTTAAAAAAATAAAGAAAATGTTACAAAGTAACAGTACAGGGCTCTTGGCGGATGGGAGTAATAAGTCACATCTTGAAAATGCCAGTTTGAAAAATGAAAAATTAAAAAAGAAAAAATTACAAAAATATTCCACTAAAGCTGCCATTCAGTCTAGCTGCATTACCATGATATGAATCATCCAACTTGAGTTTAAACAGTGTGAACAACTCACAGAAATATAATATATTTTGTTTTACCACAAAAAGGGCAGTCATAGCTATTATTCTGATATCTGAACTTAGACCATATGACCTCCATAGATGGCTATACTTTGTAATAATTTCTTTAGAGATTATAACAAAAAAAAACTTTTTAGAAAAAAAAATTAATTATTTGCCAAAAATAACAGTTATTATCCCTTTAGCTGCAAAGTCAAGTTGCAAATATTGCACAACAGGAAGTATCAATAAAAGTGAACTGTTACATGCCCTTGGAAGTTATAAGTCCCACACTGAAAATGCCAGTAAGTGAAAGATAAAAAATTTAAAAAAAAATGTACAACAGAATAACATGGTCAATAAGATTACAGTTTCAGGACTATATGTGAGAGTTCAAATTCACATAATGAAAATCCCAATATGTGAAAAATGATGACAGTGCATAAAATAATATTACACAATGTTTAAAGACATAAAAAACCAACACAACTGCTAATGTGGAAAAACAGAAAATGCACAGCGCTTCTGGTGGATGGGAGTTGAAAGTGACATCTTGAAGATGCTAGTGTTTGAAAAATAATTAAAAGAAAATGTAAAATAAAACATAACAAAAATTCCAATAAAGCTGTTATTCAAACTTTTAATCTAGCTGTATAATTACTAACATGGTATGAATAACCCTATTGAGTTTAAGAATAGTAACGCACTGTTATTCATCTTTAGCATTAATGTAAGCGTTACACAAAATCTTTCTTTTGTAAAATTATTTTCAATATTAAATAACATTTACTTGCATAATAATCATCGATTCCTAATTACGTGACACAGTTAAGAGAGCTAAACCTATGGGACTTTACAATGAAATCTCAACGTGTGTTTTATGTAATGTCATTTAATGGCCACTTGAAAATTAATTAACCAAATTACTTTATAACCCTGAATTAACATACTGCCTGCTATCCATATACATTTATTGCACCATATAGCACTCTATAGAACTGCATTGCTTCCAAAACAGAAAACAATCACACTGGTTTTCCAACACAAGCGGCACTTCAGTCTTATGAAACTTTTCAGTAAGTTTGAGTATCATAAGTAACATGGTTTTCCCTTAATCGCTATCCTGGCAGCAGTGTCCAAAATAGGGGTTTCTTCAACTTTCATGCAATATAACATAATACTCAACAGCATAATGACAATCAATTTTTTATTAAAAAATAAAAGTATCATGGATATTCAGAAAATGTGATATGGAAAGGTTTCCAAGGCCATGGAAGTTCAGAGTCACACTTTCAAAATGCCAAAATGTAAACAAGAGATAACTGTACTGAAATGATTTTCTTTCCGTTTTCAACACCTTTTTTTACATAAAACAAAATAATCAATTTACTTTAATTTTTAAATGATCAACTAGGAAAATTGCTGACATAGGAAAAATATCAGTAGAACAATTTTAAATGTCCAATTTGCTCCATTCGGAGATTCTGAACATAGTGAATAATTGAATCTGATGAACTGCAATGATGAGTTCCTTTCCATTTTTGATACTTTATTACACAATGCACGATAATAGGTTTACCATCATTTTTATATAATCAACTAACAATATTGTTAAGAAGCAGAAAATGTCAAAACAACACATTTACATATCTAATTAGTTCCATAATGAGACCGTTAACATGCCTAAGAATTAAATCTGAAGAAAAACCACTTATATACAAAAAGGCTAATAACTTCATCAAAACTTAACTGATCAAGCTTATTTTCAAACTTGATCTGTATACTAGTCAGACTGATCACTCCTGTGAGTTTCAAGACAAAAGGCTGATTGGTTTTCCTTAAAATACGTTAAGAGTGTTGCATATACCTATGCTGAATAATGGAAAAAACAACATAACTTTTGTAAAAATAGTCCAATCAAGCCAATTTTCGAACTTGACCTGCGTATTATAAATATTCATCTGTTCTGTAAGTTTCAATCCAAAAGGAAAAACATTTTTACACTTATCATGTTATCGGTGTTATAAAAATGCTGAAAAAATTGAAAATAAAACAGGATAACTTCCATAAAAATTACCCATTATGCTGATTTTCAAACTTGACCTGCGTACTATGGATATTCATTAGTTCTGTAAGTTTCAAGCCAAAAGGTAAAATGGTTTTCCACATATCGTGTTATCGGTGTTGCATATACGGTATGCTGAAAAAAATGAAAAAACAGCGTAACGTCCCTAAAAATGACCCGATCATGCTGATTTTCGAACTTAACCTGCGGATTATGAATATTCATCAGTTTTGTAAGTTTCAAGCCAAAAAGTAAAAATGGTTTTCCACTTATCGTGTTATCGGTGCTGCATACCGTGTATATGCTGAAAAAAGTGAAAAAACAGCATAACTTCCCTACCAGTGACACGATCATGCTGATTTTCGAACTTGACCTGCGTATTATGATTATTCATCAATTCTGTAAGTTTCAAGCTGAAAAGTAAAAATAGTTTTCCACTTATCGTGTTATCGGTAAAAGTGCACGGCGACGGCGACGGCGACGACAGACCCAGGTGATGGCTATATGTACAGACACATCTGTGTCTGTACATAAAAAGTGAAAAAACTGCATAACTTCCATATAAATGCCCCGATCATGCTGATTTTCGAACTTGACCTGCGTATTATGAATATTCATCAGTTCTGTAAGTTTCAAGCCAAAAGGTTAAACGGTTTTCCACTTATCGTGTTATCGATGCTACAAAAATGCTGAAAAAAGTGAAAAAACAGCACAACTTCCCCAAAAATGACCCGATCATGCTGCTTTTCGAACTTGACCTGCTTATTATGAATATTCATCATTTCTGTAAGTTTCAAGCCAAAAGAAAAAAACGGTTTTCCACTTATCGTGTTATCGGTAAAAGTGCACGGCGACGGCGACGACGGCGACGACAGACGCAGGTGATGGCTAAATGTACAGACACATCTGTGTCTGTACATAAAAATTGATAGGAGTTGCAATGTTCTGTGTTATTTCAATTGCCTTTACTCACCAAAGTTGGTGATTTTAAGGCATGGATATGGTACAGCGTGCGTTGGACCTCCTCCTCGTGTGGATCGCCCACATTAAGAACATGCTGCACAATTAACTGCTGGGCCTCCTTCGTCTCCAGGCAGATGATCAAGTCGATGAACAGGAGGCGGTCATCTTGACATACAGTATCATTGACTGGACACCTCTCCTTAAGATACTGCTCCCCAAGTTGGACCAAGTCACTGGGGCTTAACTGTTTCAAGTAGCTTCGAAGGCTCGACACACATTCTATCCTTCCAGTTGCATCTGTAAGTTGTATTCGATAGGAAAGTTCAAACATAATAATGACAATGGTTCAAATTTAGATACACTTTCAATAATAGCCTACCAGGTATATGCGCTTTTCCAACCTATTACGCATACACATCCAAAATATAGCCTATGTACGCGATTAGTCAACAACAACAACAACAACAAAAAATGAAAATTAAAGTTCGTCATTTCCAACACAACGTTACTTGAAATGTGACAAAACAGTTTTATATAATTCTAAAATTTCATCCGTGTGGTGCATTATAATACTCACGTTTCTTGGTGTGATTGTGTATGCATGTTAGAGCCTCTTCTATCAAAGGTTTTGCCTCTTTTAAACTCATGAGCGCTGATTTCTACAATAACGTTAGGTATAATATAACAAACAATGACATGTAAATAGTGTATATTTGCAAGCAATAATGTTTGTCATTGGATGTTTTGTGCGTAATCTCCGGTTGTGATGTTTTACTTGTGTTTTGTATCTCCATTTATGATTGAGGTATATGTATATACAGGTAAGTCAATCAAGTCATAACAAATACAAACGTATTTTGATTTCAAAACGCCATCGAAACAACTAGATGGGTAACAACATGTACGGTATTTTCACTTTATCTCTCGTTTTTCTAAAGATGCAGAAAAATTAGAACTATTAGAAATCGGAAGCAGCATGGCCACAGTAAAAGACAAGGTTAAAAACCTAGGAGTAGTTTTTGATAATAGGTGCGATATGGCTGCCGACATCGGTAAAAATGCAAAGCCGCTTTCTATGGTCTTTAAAAAATCTCCAAACTATCCCATATCCTTCTCAAAGGTCAAATGGAGAGGCTTGTCCATGCCTTCATAACTTCACATCTTGACTACGGAAACAGTCTACTATATGGTTTTCCTACCTACCAAATTGAAAAACTGCTATCTGCCCAAAATGCTACGACTATTGACCAAAATCCCTCTCAGATCAAACATTTCACCTATTTTATTCGAACTACATTGGGTTCCCGAACAATAGAGAATTGTTTTTAAATTCACCAGAGGTGAATGCCTTTCATATTTTAACTCTGTGCTACATCCAAGTTCAGCCAATCTTACCAGGTCCACCAGATCCACCTCCACTCTTTGCTTTACCAGGAATGATAACAAAAAAGGCTAAAACCTAGTATACAGCCACAGGGCATTTTCAAGTGCAGCACCCATTTTATGGAATGAACTATCCTCACACATTTGGACTATTGATAGTGTTGAGGATTTTAAAAACGACTTGAAAACATACTTTTTTGCACAGTACTTAAATTAAAATTCAATATTTGGAATTAAGTATTTTCTCATTTTAACAGAAAAAGTTATATTATTTAGCCTATTACTATTATAACCAGCATTAATTATTTTAATTGTTTTATTCACATTAGCTTTTATTATTTAAATAATTACTTGTAATTCTGATAATTGTATTTGTAAACAGCACTGAGACGGTAGTGTAGTGTGTTTTTTAAGAAATAATAATAATAATAATAATAATAATAATAATAATAATAATTATTATTATTATTATTATTAATATTTTAATATACAGAGAATCAAATAGTACAACGCAGGAAAGCGAGTCAGTACCTTTGTAACTTCGATGCTGTCTTTAATCAATCCAGTTAAAGTGCCACGTGAGTCATCCATGGATGCCAATTTTCTGCAAGATAAGTGAATACGAAATAAGATGAAGATTTGTGGGTAAAAGCAAACCTCCCTCTTCCCTTTTGCTTATTT
The DNA here is from genome assembly GCF_001039355.2 of Lingula anatina. Next base: position 233,467 of record NW_019775681.1, on the reverse strand, counting down.
TACCCCATACTATTTCATGTTTCCGAACAGACACTTACCTTTTCGATTTCAAAACAACCTCCGTTGTAGACATGGTCTCAAAGTCAGGGAAATCTGAAGTTAACAAATGATATAGTTATAAACTGCGAAAAAATATATAAAAGTTGTGACTTATCACTCTTTTAATTTCAAATTTTGCACGAAGGAGTTTTATTTGTATTTATTTCAAAGGGATAGGGGTGTACCTGTGCGTGTATGCACCTTACCCAAAGATATTTCCAAAGTTAATAACTTACCGCCAGTTATATCCTCCCTTATGACTGTCTCTCCTGGCACAGTTTGCCTAAGTTGAAAATAAGCAAGAGTTTTAAAAAGATGGATAACAGTTGCAGTTATGTATAAAACGGCTTAACATGTACACTGGTTGATGAAAAAGCTGTATATAAGATCAAATTTGGTCTCCAGCAAGGAGTTATACAAGTCCATGCTTTGGCACCGAGAAGCTTTGTTTCGGTCTGTCACCAGTGAATATCCCTGACCGACAGCACAAACACGGTGACATAAGTCCTCTTGTCCTGGGTGTGCAAATGGTCATATAAATAGTATGCAGTTTCTTTAGTTTAACTCACGTGTACAAATCATATCAAAATGTTAAGATAACTTGATTAAATACACAACGTCATCTGGGGAATGGATAACCCTCGATCACCCACGTTTACAGTAGCGTCAAAAATGCAACTATACAATTGACAACCGAAACAGATCCAGCCAAGAGAACTTTTAAAATTCACTGTTTTTTCATGGTGGATATTTACAGGTGCGGGGCCAGAACAGAGCCTCTTTGTACCAAAATAGAGCCCGGATATTAGACATGTCCAAAAGATTCTACGAATAATCTGCGAACAGCGAGGCCGCAAGAGTATCTTGCTCCTCTTACAAGGAGTTCGCAAGTCAGACGTGCGTGGTCCAAGACGCACGTCGCAAGCAATGAAGGAGCAAGTGCCCTTTGCGTGTTGAGTACGGTGCATGCCCTCACAGCTAACGAACACAATCGAAAGCACGGTGGTAGTGCGTTGCACGTGCGTCACGACGCACGCTCGTGTCTCAACAATTAACGTCGATGGTGCAACGTATACAAAAACTTTTGCAACCCCACAAACGAAATTTGTGCAAAATTTGTTTGAAAATAATAACTTTTGCTGACTCGTCACATCATTATTTTTAGGATGATGAGTCTTATTTAATATTTCATATTTAATTTTTATCCCTAAGGCCATAACATTTAATACACGCAACAATTTTCCACATTGTTATTATTGTTAAAATTATTAGGATAGTGAGTTTATATAATAAAAGCGGCCTTGTTTGGCCAAATCACGAACACCCGATAGTCTTTGTTGCCTTCTCTTTTGTTATGAACGGGACTATGCAAGTTTGTGGTGCACTGGGATGGAGGAGACAAAAAACTTTCAAAAGTTTCGAATTTTGGTTAATTCAGCTTCTAATATGCATCCAAAAGACAAGGCAAAAAAAGCTTAGCGAGCAGAAATGAAGGGAGGAGGAAGAAGAAAGAAGGGGAGAACAAGGAAGCAAAACTGACGTACGCAGTCGGTACCTGTACTAAGTGTGAAGCAAAAGTGACGCAAAAAGGAACTACTTTCGCCGTGCTGTGCATTCTCCTCATAAATGGTGAGTGCGTGCCACTTTACGCAGGTAGCAAGACAAACCCAAGAAATGAGTATAATTTCCACGGTCACAGCACCTTGCAATTAGCGTCCCTGCTTGAAAAGACATCTCACGTGGCCCCTGCGACTCGCAAGGCAAACGTGCGCCTCTCCATTACAAACTTTACCTCTACGAACTCCACGAATTCTACTGCACCTAGAGTCACACGGGACGCACGATCCTAAAATCCGTCCGTCCGGTTGTGACCGAGGCTTAATATTATTTTGTGCCTTAAATGTACCTTTGGAAGTGTTGACGTTTTTCTGGAAGTGTGTGATCTTTCAGCGTTATCTTGTCAACTGCTAAAACATGTTCAACATGCCCTGCTTCGTGTATCTTCATTGTCTAAATTAAAACATAAAATTCATCTTATTTGGGAATTTGTACTAGTCCGGCAAATAAAAAATAGTGCACTCCATGATAATATTATTTTCATTACCATTTCAATCTTGGTCGTTTGAATAAAACATTGATATGCACGCGTATGACAGAACTACATTCACACACAACATCATAAGTGTAAGTTACCTTGTCGTGCTGTCTCTCCACATCACGTACACTGCGGTGTTGACGTCGTAGATGGATGCCATCAGGTATTCGAGATAACTCATACGACTGTTCTGCTTCACCTATTTAAAAAAAAAGATATACAAGGGTACTAGGGCTATTGAACTTTTTTATTTTTTCATCTAGTGAACATTGCAACCAAAAATAAGACCAGGCCTTCAAACTCTAAAAAATGCAAATTAAATAATAAAGATAATAAAAATAATACCCTTCCCACAAAAAATGGAAATTTTGCAGCAAATTTGCAGCAAACAGCCTCAATGGGTTTGCTGAAGTTCGCAAAAAAAGCTATGTTGCTGCCAATTTGCAACAAATTTGCACGTGTGTCTTAGGTTTACGGTAATTTTGCAAGAAAGTCTTCAGATTTCATTTGCGTGGTAAATTTTCTTCTAGAGAATTTGCTGCAAATGTGCTGCAGATTTGTTTTAAACTTTTAAATTTTGCTAAGGGGAATAATGTTAAGAACCAGCATCAAAACAAACACACTTTTATGCAGATTTAGACAAGCAAAATAAAATTATTGAGAATGAAAAACTAAATGACTTGCCAGCGTGGTCGGTTTCATTTAGGTCGTATTTCCATGAGTCAGCATCTTGAAGCTTGGGAAAGAACGACGTTCTTACAGTACAATTATACATTATTTGGAAATAAAATTGTTCAACATTCAAATGCACAGTTTGATCCTTCCGTA
>NW_019775681.1:115438-230233 GCF_001039355.2 Lingula anatina | reverse complement strand
ATATATATATATATATATATATATATATATATATATATATATATCAATCATGTAGAACTGTCTGGCCTTAAAATGAGCCCTTTTGAACCCCATTAAAAGGACATTGACTCGTCATTTTCTGAGAGAGTTGTAGTTCGACAAGAGAAGTAGTGAGTTATTATCTCATATTTTAGTTACCTGAACATGGGCTGACAGACTGCTTACTAGCGCCTTCTTCAACATAATCAGCTCGTCCTTTTCATCCGCATTGTGATAGACGAGTTCAATCAGACCGGATGGTTTCGAAGTAAACAGGAACCTAATAGAACGGGTTTACTTCTGTTACTTTTAGAGAGAGAAAACGACATGCACATCACACATGCAAGAAGGCTACAATATAACTATGACATTAGTCGGGTATTGGGGAGGGGGACGTGCACGGCTCTTCCATTCGTTTATTGAATAAATTACTGTACAGTAATAAACTCTTGAAAGATCTCAGTGAATTTTGTTTTCAAAATTCGTGACCATGTTTCAAAACACATCGAATTTGTTGGTCACCTAAAATATAATATAATATAATATAATATAATATAATATAATATAATATAATATCTAACTTAAGTTGGGACCCATATTAAAGTCATAATAACTCTTCGTTTTGGCCAAAAATTGGATTTTCCTGGAGTAAACGGCAATTTTCTCGTACTAACCAATGGGCAACGACCCCATTCCTGCATTCAAAGTTAGTCCAGGGTTTTTTTCTAAACGTTTGGTTTTTTTTTGTTTAAATCTCTTAAGAGATTTTAACTGACGGAGCCCTCTCTGAAATTGCATAGTCACGCAATATCGACCGATATTTTCTGGTGACCTACTTAAAACCGCGGGAAAGGTAGACAACAACAACACTATATAACAATAATAAAAGATTCATAAGATAAATTCGTCTTATTGCTAAAAATGCATTTATATCTACAATGTGTGCAATTCTGATCTTTTCGATATCCGACGCACTGTACAAAAACTCGCAACTTAGGCCACAGTTTTTTTTTTTTATTTTTATGGATGACATCCTGCGCGCGCACCGATTCTCGTCCGTTCTCCGACCCCCCCCTCCTCTCCAACGAAGTCGGTTGTCGCAAACGTCGTTATTGAATTTGCCGGAAAATGAGCTTTCTGCGCATGCGTATTATCGCCACGTAGAAATATGGCCGCTTTGTTATGCCACTGATATTGGGCATGGAGATATCAACCTTATACAATTATGCGAAAGGCTGGCGGCGGCCAGCGATTATCGCCTGGAAAATTTCAGTGACATTCTGTCCAAAGCATCATATACCAGGTTTTTTGTAGCGAAAAAAGGGTCGACAAGGGCGTCGAGGTATTTGGGTAGCTGAAGGTCGGTCAGGCCACCCGACAGTTTGGCTGCTTCGTGTGAATCGAAGTAGACCAAATGGCATCGACGCGCGGAAATGACCTTTTTATAGATGTGATAGTATTAAGCATATATTTGCATCATTTTTAAACATTTCTGTGAAGTGTTCATAATGCTTAGATATTCTAAGAGTAAAAATGTTTGATATTTGTTTTATTGACTGCTTTACCAACAAAATGCATGAAATAACCTTAAATAGATTTGGTAATATGCAGCATATCTATTCATGACTTTTGTTTTACCTTTCTACGAAGTATTCACAAAGCTTTAATATTTTGAGAGCATGGATAAAGACATATTGTTAGTTTGATACGTGTTTCTGTGGTAAATTTGTGTTTCCAGCTGTGTACTGACGGCATTCCTTCACTTAAGCAGTATTTAATTATTTATTTATTATTATTTTTTTAACTGTTTTTTCGCCCTCTCGCACCGATTTTGGGGTCCCCAGAGGATGTCATCCATAAAAATAAAAAAAGTGTGGCCTTACGTTTGCGGATTCCATGATGCGTATGGCGCCAAATGTTATTTTGGTCTCTAATGAACGCGAGAATCCGCGTGCCAAGCCCTATTGACAAGCACAGATTTTAGTTTTACTACAATAACAGCCGTTTTAGTGGTAAAATGCAATATAATATATTTCTATGCGTTGTTTACAATGTATTTCTTGCGGAATTTTGAATCTCAAAGGAAGAGTTATTATTGCTTTAAGCAACTAAAACGGTATTGTAAAGTAACGAGTACTCATGGGTCTTATGTTTACAGTACATATTCATGCACAGTTTTTTAACTTACGGCAGGTTCAGATTCCATCCAAATGGGTTTTCGGTCACTTTAAAAAAAAAAAAAAATGATGAAAACAATTAAACAAATAAAAATGCTCAGTGTATTCAAGTGTGTCGAAAAAGAAAACTTGGAACGTCAAAATACTACTGAATCTGTCTGCTGCTAGCTAGCGGAGTGATGCGTTCGTGCGCAAGCCCGTAGCCCGGGGGGGGGGGGGGGGGGGGGGGATAAGAAAGAACCGCTCTTTTTGCCGGGAAAATGACCGACCTGGGTGGAAATTTATCTAAGTACACGAAGGAGGTTTCATGGTAAAAAGGTCCACTTTTTCAGAACCCCCCCCCTCTTTAAAATTGCTGGCTACGGGTCTGGTGCGTATCGTTAAAAATAACGGCGGTAACGAGGTCAAGTCACTGTCGACAACAGGTGTACATGTACGTACCCCGGTACCTAAGACTGTTATAACTGATATTTTGGCATATGCAGTTTTTGTTCATTGCCTTATAAATCCGTAACCCCATGTTTGTTTAAGTGACTCATTGTAGGCCGGTATGGGATAGCATAACCAAACATAAGGTAACCTTACCAGTAGTAATCTATAATGAATGTGTTTTCATACTTTGCGACATGCTGTGGTGTTTTCAAATTGTGTTAGTTGAGAGCTAGCTTTCTTTTCTTTTATTGGTAAATGTAATATAAGTTACTAATTTATGTCGTTCGTAATAAATTTAATTCAATGTACTGTAGCAAAATATGACTCCAAGTTGTTTTTCTATTTACCCTAAAGTAATTATCATTGATGAATTTCCGGTAGCTCACGGTTTTGGAAATAATAAATCATATTTGAATATTTACCATGGCCTTCTTGTGTCCTTTGAAAGAAACTATCTAAATACAGCTGGTGTAGGCGGTCACCCGAAGCAGTACTGTTAACATAGCGAACCCTCAGCTGGAATCAAGCATGTCATTTATTTCATACGTTGTAATATAGCATCGAATGTATATTTCTTGCTAATAATTCAGGCGGGAAGACACAGGTAGCTTTTTTGGTGAGTGCAATTTACGGGCAGTACGACATGCATTGCGCTATACCGGGTTAGCTATTTACTCAATTCAAGTATGATCGCTGTTTGCCTTTCTCGGACATATTGACTAGTACTCGTATTGTACCAGAATATTAAGCATGGGTTACATTTGATGATTCCATTATTTCAGACTTGTCAGGTCAGAAGGAAGAGCACCTTAACTTTCTAAACTTTATATTTCGAAGTCAATCAGTGTTCAATAAATAAAAGTGCAATAACATTAGGCTAACAGATCGGCAATACTTCAATCGGTTCTAATATATAAAAATAAGATAAAAGGAAAAACACAATCTCAAACCAGCGTGTCGAAAATAAATCAGTGTCATTGTCTCTATTTTTTTATATTCTTACCTGTATAATTGTTGTCACATTGTGAAGTCCGAGTACCTCTGCCTTCGAAAAGTACGTATAGAGATATTCGTGGTTTTCCTCGAAAAAAAAAGTTGAAACAAAAGGAAGGCACGAAAATACAGGTAAGAGCAGTAGCACTAGCATCTTGTTCGAGATGTAGCATTACCGACAGTGATAGAGCACAAAAATGCTCGTGGAACTATTTTTCTTGCGTAGTGAATGAAGGCGTCGTTACGCGGCTGTCACGCCAATCCTTCCTAAAGACAAACTGTGTGATGGTGGCTTTTTATCATCAGTTCTACCATGGTGACAAGTGACATCGGGTTACTGATTGTTGTTTTTCTCCTGTTAACTCCACAGTTGCTGTAGAAGTAAACCCAACTGGTAAGAAGGATGTTGATATAACTTATGCCAGTATATATATATATATATATATATATATATATATATTTGAACATGTTATTTTTTGTGAAGAAAACCATAATAACATAGGAATACTTTGCAACTGAGGTGCTGTGCATAAGCGATAGCAAATTATGGTATATCTTGCAGAAAAGTAAATTATCTACCAGCATTCACACATTCATGTGTATTCTCTGTTGCTAGAGCTTTGGGCAAATACCTCTGGGTATTCTACATAACACCTATATGTATTGAGGCATAATGGTGTCATCAAGCGTCCTGCTGCGTATATCAGTGTTTATATCAGTGGTTTGTGCCGTGGAAAGTCTTACGGGGTAAGTACACCAACCTTGCCCATTGGAAATCGAAAAAAGATGATCGTGTGCATGAAAAGATGACGGCTAATAAATTTGTGATTTATCATATTTATACATTTGGAATCATCTTAAATCTAATTTCATAATGTATTATATGTATACATGTGACCGCATACAGAGCCCAGTACCGTGTTGCAATTACTTACAAATAATGGAACTCGTTTTCCAATAGAGGGTATCTATCCTACTAAACCCACAGAAATGTAAATCCCCCAAAAGCAGCATCTCGATGAATATACATGTATTATCAACATAAGCAGAAGCAGTATTTGAAGCAGCATATAAACAGCCAACAGTGCTTAAATGTTTCATTACGAGCTGAATAATAATAAAATATTATTATTATTATTATTATTATTATTATTATTATTATTTGCTAGTGTGTAAGGGCGCATTAAAACAATAGCCGTCCGGAAGACTTTTTGTATGTATATGTATTAAATTTTCGCTTTTGTTGAAACATTTCATATGGTTTTTAAATATATTGGTTTTCTTACAATACCGGTATATACTGTATATATATATATATATATATATATATATATATATATATATATATATATATATATATACGGAGTGGCATGCTACATTACAGGAAAATTTGTACCCGTCAGGCGTACCGGACTGCATATGTCTCTACAGTAGCAAGCAGGTTGAGGTCAGTTTCTTACAATACCGACTGCGGGTTATGGAGTTGGAAAAGCTGCACTAGATACAAGTAAGCATTATATTGATACCAGATTGCACAAGTCTATGTCACTGCAACAGCAAGCAGAGTTGAAACTTCGTTAACCATAAAGTGCGGGTGGTGGGATTGGGGTTGCAACGCTGCACTGGGCACAGTAAATAATGTTATAGATGGCAAGGTTAAAAAAAAACATTTTGAAATGTAGGTTCTACATGTATATCTGTAAAATCATTGTTTACAGCGACCAAAAGGGAGGGAGCTACATGTAGCTTAAACTTACATGTGTATCTTTAATTTGATGGCCATATGCACTTGATGGCCATATGCTGGGACGTAACCGAGAAAAAAACACATACACATTTCATTCCTCTACCCACCCGTCCCTGCAGTTAGATTCAATGTTTTATTTCATTTTTAATTTTAATGACTTTGTTGTAAAGGAACTCTGCTTCATTTACACTGCAATGTCCTCCTGGCGCTTTAGAAGGGAATAACGACATCAGGTTCTTTTATTTAAGGGTTCTATCGTCCGTAAGGTCTCATTTGAGAAATATACGTAAATTTACAGGATATCTAGTTATATAAATATGACCTTGGGGTATTTTCAAAATGTTCAACATTATTCAAAATAACCCTCTAGCTTACAAAAATGTTAACGTAAGAAACTGTAAGTTTCAAACAAAAGGTAGAAATCGGGGTCATGCAATAGATAATTTGTTGTGCATGCTTTGAAGATAAAATAATTTCTGTAATACTAACGAATTTGTGCCTCAGCACTTACTTGTAGATATCCATATGTATGAATTTGGTGTTATGTTTTTAGACATGTACCAGAATACTACACTCGAAGCATTTCGCAAAGAAGGTCTTACACAATCCAAATATGTTGTCCCAACTGGAGGAATATTAATTCAATTTGCGTTGCAAGTAAGTGAACAGCTCGACTTTAGATGACCTTTTTTTAAGAATTAGATACATTTTCAATACATCTGTATAAAATATGTGAAAAAACTAATAAAATGTAATAACCTTTTTTTTGAATGACAAAAATGACTTTTGGGCACATAAATGGGCACATAAAATCGTGTTTTTTTTCAGACAGTATTTCTTTATGTTTTTTATAACTTAACGGGTTCACATATGTGGTAATTTACACCATTGTATATACCTTGATTGGAGTCTGCATATATTCTGCTTTAGGTTGTTCAATAATCCCCCACTGTGTTAGGGAGTCGTGTACAAGCGTCAATGTATTTGATCCTGGATGTGCCAAGTGTTCAGACCAAGGTAGAAACATTACAACCTCTGTATATTGGCCTGCAGGAACAACCAGACAATGTTTAGGTAAGGGCGGTGATTGCAATATCAACTAAAAGCACTAAGACAGCGCAGACCTCCGCCAAGGCAGCAAAGTCTCCATCCAATGCCGTTTCACCTCTAAATTTTCGATATTTTTTTATTATTCATTATTGATTGATTATTTATCCGGATCACCAGCAAAAACGAATCATCTGTTTTATGGCCCACTTTTGACAGTTCCTGAAAATTTTATCAAAATCGATCCATAACTTTTTGAGTTATGTTGATGACAGACAACAAACAGGGGTGAAAACATAACCTCCTTGGCGGAGGTAACAATTCCAATTAGTTATAATATACTAGAACCTTACGTATGTTTGCACACTCTGCGGTAAAAAAATAAAACAATTGTACGTTTTATGTCAACAGCAACCTGCTCTTGGAGACAGTACCACTGCTGGCCAGGGGAATGTGCAGGTGGGCTCTATTCAGGTGGATGCACATGTGTTGACGGATTTACCAATCGGAACGGACAGTGTGACAGTAAGTTAGGATATGGCTTAACTGTTTAAATATGTACTTTATAACGACGGCACAACCAATTTAATTTGAGTTTTGAGATAACCGCACTAAGTAGTGTTCGTAACTCATGTTTTTATAATTTATGTATTTTCGTAATTCTTATCCAAAATACATTTGATGCCTGTAGGGAATCAATAAATGCAATTAATATTCATCTACCATGTGATTTTATCACCATTTAACTAGCAGTATCAATAATCTCAGTTGCAGATTTCAAAAAACCTTACTTGACTACATGTAATATTGGGGTCACGTCAAAGGATGGTCAAATGGCCAACTCAACTGTACCAGGTGGCGGGGAATGTAAAAACGTCCAGGACAGTTATATAAATTTCCAGCCAGTCTCTCTGAGCTATACATTTGAATTCAATTTCCAAATTACTGGAATTCCAAAAAATAGCCCAAGGATACATGAGTTCCACTTCGGCATTACTTCAGCTTCAGTTACCTTAGGAACCCTTCGATTAGGTATTTGTTAGTTTCATGACACATGTATGTAATGTTCTCCGATATTGTTTCACAGTTACTAACTGATTTTACAAAGACGCGCAAATATTAAACAAAACCATATTTAAATCAACCCTGCCTTGCTAATAATGAATACGTACCTTGATATTCTACCTGGGTTTGTACTATGAAATTAATTGTAAACAAGAAAAAATATCGTTTTCATTGGTTGTTTTTTCAGCACCAGTTTCGTTTGTGAACCACAGCATTTCAAATCTCCCATCTGGGAAATGCTCCCAGAGCTTTAGTCGGTCATCCCCGATCAGTGATCAACTATCGTGCTGGCAGACAATTTCATTACACGGTTCTCATCTAGGCAATGGAGAAAGGTTAGGTTTTCATCCGTTTTAAGACAGAGCATGATTGGGCGCTATTTAAAGTATTTTATGTTGGATACACTCGGAGGTGCACTTGATTACCTGTTTTACAATATTACTACCTGTGTAGTATATATTTTCACAAACCTGACATGACAATAGCAGAGACAGTTTTACCATTGTCCCATGAATTAATATGTAATTATTGTTCTTGTGTTGTAGAAGGAATAAACATAACAGCGTACCAGATATGTTGATGATCCATTGGGAAATTGCATTATATTAAGAAAATGAAAATAATGAAATGTTACAGTACTCCATCAACTCATATATTCCAGGCTTTGCGCACAGTTTGAAGCAAAGGGAGGGGGTTATTTTGTCCCATTTGACGCTCTGAACAATAAGGCGCTTTCTAGTAGGATTTATTACAACGATACTACTAAAAGCAAACAAGTGTGCATGCGATTTGACTCGGCTTCTCCATTACACTGCTCGGCCGAAAAGACATGTATTTTGGAGCCTCTGCACGTTCCCGAGCGCATTACCAGAAATGGTCGACTGTCTTTGTCATTTGACAACTGGTCGGATCCCTATCCTTCTTTTCAAGATCAGGCGTCCGGCATTGAACACTACGAAATCCAGGTTTATAAGGTTGCTGACGGCGGCAATAACACGCTAATGGTAAAGCATGAGAGTACACTCAAAACCACGACAACTAGTAAAAACATTAACATTGAACTACCTGATCAGCCAGAACTGTACGCTCTCTTGCTGAACGTTAAAGACATCGCCGGGAATGTGAAGCAAGCGCGACGTTTCGTGCTGTATGACAGCTCTTCACTTGTAAAAATTAACAAAAACAAACCCCTTAGAGTGTCTTCAGCCAATCCAAATACAAATGATTTGTGGCAAATCAACCACCGTCCGATTCAATTAGAATGGGAAGATCATTTTCATAACAGTCATCAATTGCATCACAACCTTTTAAGACCCATTAGGAAGAACGTGAACATATCTGGTGTGTATGATCAAATCACCGGTGATCTACCCGTAACCGGCACAGTAAATATCCACGGTATTGTCAACTTCCAGTACTCATTTCAACGGCGGCTACCTTTGCTAAGACCCGCATCGGCGTTTCAAAACGTGCAAAACTTTCAGAATCAATTATTAATTTTGTCAGAGATCAATCCCAAAGATGGCGAAAGTTACACCATCTTCATAAAAGCTATAGATGTTTTGAACAATACGTTGGTGGACAATGTCACAGTCCACATTGACAGCTCGGCACCAGAGATCGCAAACATGTGGTTGGTTAGGGATGGACACAAACAGCTGTTTGTCCACAATAGAACAGACCTCTCCAAAATGACACTCCAGTTTGACGCCAAAGATCTAGAAAGCGGGTTGTACTATGTCAAATGGAAACTAGGCAAGGAACAATACAGCAGCGACATTGGGAATGGGTCCTTGAGTGTCTCTCCCTACATGGTAAGATAGAATGGTTTCATCTATAATTGGCTAAGTACAGAATTTGCCTTTGGACTATACATGTTTTGTACATCGTTTTCGTTGTAGATTTGGGTGTTTGACTCTAATCTAAGCGCTTACATACGCTTCATAAAGACTGGCCTTTTTAGAGACCATTCCCAGAGACTATCGTACTAACTTTGGATCGAACTATCTCCAAGGGGATTCTCGCTTAATTGCAATTAACTTAAGTGACTTAGATGTCTGTCACGCCTACTGAAGCTGATAGGGAGTAATGAACTATCGCTTATCAGCTTTAGCAGGCGTACCAGACATCTTAGCCACTTAAGCTGAAAGCAATTTAGCGAGAACCTCCGTGGAGATGGGCCGATCCTGTTAGATCGACTTAGGGATGGGAACCCAGTCTTAGATGTTAAATTATAATTGACTTATTTCAGGGTAAGACCCGTGGTCCATGCTACCATTATTGCCCAGCGGTCGGCCGATGTGAATTCTACAACTACACCATCGGACTTCACTCTCTTGTATATTGGGGGACACATAGAGGACAGCATAATCGCAAGTATCATTTTACTATCGAAGTAATGAATAACGCCAAACTTATGACCACCGAAACATTGGTTGTGCACGTGGACGAGTCGCCTCCAATGGTAGGCACGGTCTTTGACGGTCCATCTGGTAAAGACAGAGATTTTCAAACTGATTTAACCATACACGGGCATTGGCATGGTTTCTATGACCATGAAAGTGGAATAGCCACGTATAAGGTAGCGATCTCAACACAGTGTCTTTCCAAAGAACAACTTCTGAAAAGCCAACCCGGAAATGAGACTAAATTGACTATTTTGACGTCGGCCTCGTTTCTTGCACCACAGCCGGGCCATTACGTGTTTTCAGTCATAGCATTTAATAACGCGATGGAACCTTCAGAAGTTGCCTGTTCTGATGGCATTGTTATAGACACATCCCCACCAGAAATCTACAATCTTCGATTACCGTATGGACGGATTCGCGATACTGTAGTATGTGACGGGGATACAGTTTGGCTACTTTCACATAACTTAACGAAGGCCAATATTTCGGGAAGAACACCAGATTGTATTCAACGGTGTTTGCACGGTGTTCCCGTGTCCATCTTTCCTGAAAAGGAGGGCTCTTTTATCACCATTCTCAACTATACAGAAATAAACAATATGTGTCAAGAAACTCAGAATGTCTCTTTCGAAATTGCTTTACCGAATGACGCTGTTAATTTGCTCTGGGAGGCGTATGATAAAGAAAGCCAAATGCATGGGTATGAAGTCGGTATATCGTCCAACCAGGGAAATATCTTAAATCCAGACATTGTAGGCTTTCATTCGACTCACAACATCACCTATTACAAACGGACACATTCTGGACTTGGGGATACGTCACGGTTCTTTCTCGTGATCAGAGCAACAAACAAAGCAGGCTTATCAGACATCGCATCACTAGGACCCATTCGTTTGTACGAATCACCGCCCATCTTTGTTGGAAAGCCGATCGTTGTTGTTCTTGACAGCGTCGCCGTAGTGATTTGGAATAAGAATCAATTACTAGACGGAGGGAGAGCGGCGATAGATATAGCAGTTGGTGAGTTTATTTCGGTCGTATGTTTTCACGTCTACCTACTTTCAGATATAAAATGTGAAAATAATTTGTGTATGGTCAGGAAATCAGTTTCGATAGATGGTAGCATCTTATTAGATATGTAGTCTACTGATTACTGCATTTAATACCAAGGTAAATGCATTGGGTTGATTTTATTATGAATACATAAATACTTATGTAATCCCCCTTTCAATCCTAGGTACGTATAATGCAGAAGAGACTGTACAACATTTCCAGATAGCCAAAGGAACTTGCACTAACGCCACACACTTCTGCGACAATCTAGGGATGTCTAAACTCCAAGAATATGAACGCGAATCCGGAATCGACTTAGTAGTTTTCGTCAGAGTCACGAACACGGCTGGCCTTTCACGAGTCATTGCCTCAAACTCTTTTCAACTTCCAACAGCCATGAAGCCAGCAATAGGTCGTGTCTATGATATCAACACCAACAACACACTGGAAGATATAGACTTTATCCCTGTTTCAAAGACCGTATGCGCAGCCTGGCGAGGCTTTGAACACCATAACATCAATGTCCATTACCTTGTTGGTCTCGGGAGACGACCAGGTGTAAAAGATATAATGGCTCATCCTGTTGTTTTACACACGAATGAAACAGTTTTCTGTTTGAACACAACCAGTCTGCCTCAAGGTACGAAACTCTTCTTTACAGTGATTGCGAGCTCATCTGCCGGTACTGTATCTGCGTCCTCAGACGGATTCATTATCATCAACCCTGAAGAGTACAAGCCACTGAGGGTTTATGATGGTACAAGATGTAGGATGCCTAGATTCACATCACAACTACCACTGATATTAGCAGCAGAAGAAAGCCAAGCACTCCATGATATGTTGACTTACCATGTCGGCTCATATTATACCGTGTGGCTCAACTTTTCAGTGAACGGGTCGGATACACCACATTTACTCTTCCCTACCTCGATCGATTACAGCGTTGAGAATACAGCAATTTGGCCAGACAACGATTTTGGACAGATAATTGCAGTTACCATTTTCCCTATGGCGAAGAATATTTCGTTTGCCATACGGAATGACGGAAACAAGACTGTTTATATCCATGACTATGCCATTTCACATTGTGCTGTTGATCTTGTGGTTCAAACTTCGCTGAGTACTTTATCAGGCCATTGGCACTTCCATAAAGGGATCTCTAAACCACTGTTCCATTTTGAATGTGCCGTGGCCCAAGCTGAATGCGCCGATGACAAAAAAGACTGTGACGCCATGTCATTTGTGACCCCTTTTGTAATTACTGGACTACAATCTGAATATACATTTTCTAACCTCGATCTTCAGGTTGGTCCCCGCTACTTTTTTGTAGTGCGCCGATGTTTTCATGCTGAATGTTTTTCTGAGTCTCGTTCGGACGGGGTTATAATTTCCCACAGGGCTCCTTTTGGCGGGTTACTGAGCGTGAATGCTTCTAGTCAGCAGACTCCCTCTAAAGGTTTGGGGATAGAAATAGATATAAAATGGGAGCGGTTTATCCTCTTTGGCAGTAACTATGCCGTCAGTCATTACAGATGGACAGTATCAGCGTACACTGACCACGCCCAAACAGATGGCAGCTGGTTTGTTAAGATGTCTAATGCATCTTATGTGGAGGTATGGATAACTTATTGATATTATTTTCAATTTTTTAAACCTTTGATCGAACTTGTTTTTAAGTTTGGCATGAAATTAAACGTTATATATACAGTTTAGGAATATTTAAAAGGAAAGTGCAAGACGCATGCCGCTAGGCATGTTTTCATTTATATATCTGTAATTATTTACTATATTAAAGTAAATTTGTATTTAGGATCGTCAAACTATAGAATTGGGGCTGCCCAATAGACGTCAATTGTATGTGCTTCTTCAAGGATACGCCACAAACGGTCTGTCATCTATACTTACCACTCCTTTCGAGCTACTGTCAGTGAGAGACGTCCCTTCAGTCCTTGAACTTAGACAAGATGACATAAAGAAATATAGGCACATGCTGCATGCAACCAATGTTGGACCAATCCTTGAAGAAATTCGTAAACTAGACGTCGACTTCATAAGCCATCCATCTGATCTAGGGGTTGTATTAGTTGGTTCGCAGCATTCCAACGTATCCTGGTTTATCACCAGACATCCTGAGATACCACATGACTGTGCGGCCCAGCCAGTGTGTAATTATTTTACAATAACAAACGGGAACATCTTTATTCTTGACAATGTAGAACTGTTTGAGGGGCTCAAGTACTATGTCTGCGGCCTGGCAAAAGAAGAAGTCATCATGCGGGAGAAACATGCTGAGACACTTCCAGAGGTCAGCCTGTGCAGCAACGGTTTCTATATCGACAGGACGCCACCTAGCGCAGGTCACGTGTCTGTTCTAAACTCCATGAATGGACACCTCTTGGATTCAACTACAGTTGCCCTCTCGTGGGAAGGATTTGTAGACCGAGATGAATTGGGAACCACTTTTAATGGAGGCATAATGTCCTACAGCTTTGCCATCGGTATGATTTTTATTGGAACCAGCTGTCGGAGTGTGAATAATGAAAAGCTAGTCCAATCCATATGATTATCTACAACATGTTGATACCATTGTCCTCTACTCGGTCGTGATGGCGGCCATTTTACATCTTGTCAAAGACTGATAAAAGTAATAAGTACGACGTATTCATATGTAAACAATTTTTTTAATTTATTGATTAGCGTTATTCTTTAGGGACAGCTCCTTATGCGCAAGACGTTGTACGGCACATGGACGTCGAGACATCAACACACGTGATTGTCAACAATATAAGCCTCGTCAATGGAATGGTGCATTATTTCACGATCAAAGGCATGGGTATTCAATATAGATATTTAAGACTGATTAACAGAAATAATGGATAACTGAAATAATAAAAATAGAAAAAAAGAATGACTGATTATCTTATCTAGCAATATTTTATCAACTGAATTTTATATTGTTTCAGGGACTGACTATGTTGGCTTGAGTTCCTTGGCGACTTCCAAAGGTATAATGGTTGACACCACACCTCCTGACTGCGGGACAGTCCGTGTTGGTTCTCCCCATAGACATTCTGCCTTAACCGGAAGTCCAAGATTGCAGGTTCACTGGAATGGTATCAAGGACGACGAGAGTGGCGTTTCCCGTGTTGAACTGGCGATAGGCTCAGGTCCCCATCAACAGGACATCATGGCTTTCACATCCTATCAGTCAACTGCAGCCTTCCTTGAAGACCTGCCTCTTCTAGACGGTCACATATATTATGCTCAAGTTCAGGTGCGATATTGATTTGATTATCGTAGGTATTTTTGTAAATCTCCATTGTATACTGCTTTAATATATTCGATGCAGCTACTTGTTTTCCCTTAAATCGTGTGCCAATTCTTTTCTATTACTTGCCGTAGGTTACAAATGGAGCAAACCTGCACAAGACGTGCTACGCGCCGCCATTCCTGTATGACTCCACACCGCCAGCAGCAGGATTTGTAAGGGACGGGCCACGGGTCAGTTTTATTATATTTCTTTAATTGTAACTTTGTAGCATTCAGTTCTTAATCCAGTTTTATCTACAGATATTAGTACCAGAAGTAGTACCACAAACTACTAAATAAATACAAATGGCAGGCAATCTTTATAATAGTTTGTCTCCTTATTTAGCCATGCGAAAATATAAGTAAAAGACAAGCACAAATATAGTGTTCTAAATTTGGCCGTTATGAAAGGTCCTTCTAGTAAAAGAATAGTGTTAAGTTATTACACAGCATTAGATGATGTTGAGTCAATTAAAATTACGTATTAAATTATATTTTAAATAATAAATATCCAAACAAATAGTGTACATATTTTCATATGTGGGGTTGCAAAGAGGCCAACAACGTTATTTTTGCTGTTAGTTACCTTTTATACGAAAGGAACCATTCTTATTATGTGTGAATTACCGGTACAGCTTGTGCTGTAAGTGTTGTTATATACTGTTCATGTAGGAAGATATAGACCACCAGGACAGACTGGATCTCGTATCTGTTAACTGGGGCGGGTTCATTGACCCTCATTCTGGAATTCAGTCCTACAAGCTATCCGTCCGAGAAGAAGACCAAGAAACAGCTTTTACTTTGGTTGGGAACTGCACAGGTAAATTTCTTTAATAAACTATATAAAGGCTAGTTAACCTTACAAAACAGTTTACGGTTACATACCTTCGATGAAGATTTTTTTTTCAAAATCTCATTTCAAACTGCACGTACGTCTCAGAAACAAATCAGAAGTTAATTGTCTCGGGTTTCTTGTGAATACAAAAACACTCTTCAGTGAAATTTTTATAGGGCAGTCACGGTTTGAGAATATATTTCAGAATTCAGCATGCAGTATCACCTGAATCCAGGAGTGAAGTACATAGCCACAGTTGAGGCATGTAACAACGTTGGGCTATGTTCAAGAGCGACATCTGATGGCCTGATAGCTGACGTCACACCACCGATTGCAGGCATAGTCAAAACTGGGTTTGAAGGGAGTCATGCACATTATCTCGCTGAAAGGTACCAGTTTTGACTTATTCAATATAAATAACCCTGGGATTTTTTTGTGATTCCTGCTTTTGAATGCTCTAATTTGAACTAATCTTTCCTGCGTAGAACCGACGGTACACTTTGTCATAACGTTTTCTAATTTTTGCCAATATCCTAACACCAACAGGTCTTCAGTGTCAGTGCGATGGTTTGGTTTCCATGACGCAGAAAGTGGCATAAAACGCTACAGCTGGTGTCTTGGCACAGAACCTCAGATATGTGACATTAAGAACATGACCAGTGTTTACTCGGCAGTATCCGCCATTGGCACTGATCTTCGGCTTCCAGAAGCTACTCGTATCTATGCTACAGTTTTGGCAGAAAATGGTGCAAGGTTAACCGTTAACAAGTCTTCACAGTTCGTGATAATTGATAGCACCCCACCCAATGTTGTCACTCCTCCGACAATTGAATTACAGGATGTTCAAATTTCCAGCCGCAAAAGCACACAGTTTGATCCGTCGCAGCTTAGGTGTACGTGGAAGTTCACGGATGACAACAGTCCAGTGATTAGCCATGTTGTCACAATAAATTCTCATCACGATGGCACTGTTCCCATGCCACCCGTTGAGCTTGGAGATGTTGATTTTGTTCATTTAAGTTTGCCTCAGAATCAAACATTTTCTGATGGTGACGTGTTCACTTTGACGGTGACAGCTTGCAACGCAGCAGGTTTATGTACGTCATCAACTTCAGAAGCAGTTCTGGTGGATTCATCTCCACCTCACATCGGAGGTTTTCATGAACCTTTGTCATGGTCTTCAGCAGACAAATTGTCAACTGTGAATCTTGTTTGGACTGGATTCACAGATCCCCATTCAGGGATAAGTACCTACTACGTTACCATCGGGACATCCTACAGTGACAGTGACGTCACAGGTGGAGCTATCAAAGCGCAACACGTAATGGGAGACCTTCAGAACATTAATCTAACCACAACCGTTGGTATTATACCAGGGCAATTGTTGTTCCTTGCTTTATGGGCAGAAAATGGCGCTGGACTGAGAAGTCACATTGGTAGAATTACAGTAAAGGTGGTTAGTAGCAATCCTGCACACACTTCGGGAATTTTGGACATCGAAAAACACTCTTGCGATATCCATTACTGTAATTCAGACTGCACATGCGCGGTGGTAGGTCGGAAATGCGTGTCATCTGGAGCTTTGCAAAATTGCACACTGGACAATGTGAATACAAATATCAGAAAAGAAATTACCGTGCTGGACGGAATTGTGTCAGATGTCAGTTTTACAAGTTCTTCAAAATGCATATCGGGCCATTGGATCATACAGAAAAACGAGAGAAAAATAAAACGATTTGAGTGGAGTGCTGGTTTTTATGATTCCATCGGCGGAGACGGTATATTTGACGTGACAGTAGAGCAACCTTGGTTTGATATTAGCCACTTGAATTACTTTTCATATTGTCTTCCGGACGGTAGATTCCTTAACCACAAACAAAAATATGCTGTCTATGTTCGTGCATGGACCGGGTTTAGCACATACACCGAGTACATGTCAACTGGTGTCATAGTTGACTTAACACCGCCATCACACCGCCGAGGGAAACACGTTAAAGACTGTGGAGAAAGTTGTGACGTTGACATTGAATTTTCAAGAAATATGCACATCCTCTCGGCAGACTGGACAGATGTATTTTTCGATGACCAGAGTCAAATAGATCACTTTGTCATGTACATTGGAACGTTCTTTGAAGGTAAGGAGTGTGCTTATGAATATATTACGAGTAAGCATAATAAATAAAATGTTGGATAAACAGTTCCGCCTTTTCATGTTATTAAAATATTTAAGAATTATATATTATTTAGGTTATAATATTATAATTTTTCCATTGAAGGAGATGATGTTATTGGTGAAATTGATCTTGGCCTCGCAACACATTTCAACGTATCCGACCTTGAACTTGTGGAAGGCGTCAGGTACTACACGACCATTGTGGCTTATAACAAGGTTGGTCTGTCAGTGTCTTCCACTTCGGATGGGGTAACTATTGACAATCATAAACCCATCGCTGGTACAGTGTATAACACGGCCTTGTTTCACAATAAGCCAAGTCAGCAGTCAGCGGAAACAATTGGGGTCTCTTGGACAGGATTTGATGACTACCATTCTGGTATAGCCCACTACGAAGTAATCGTTGGCTCTTCACTAGGTCTCGCGGATATTTACCGATTGGCTAATGCTGGATTAAACAATGTGATAAAACTAAATTATTTAAACTTGACCCATGGCAGTTATGTGTGGGCGTCTGTGCGAGGTCTGGATGCAGCAGGACTCGCGTCTGGCTGGGTACATAGTGAGAGACTCTTCATTGATATAACACCACCAACAGACCAAATTTGTCGCTTGTCAGATACCATTGCCTTGACTGATCTCGACATGTTAAACCCCTTTCTTTCTAAAGGGACTTTTGTAGCACCACAACAGGAGAACTCAACAGACATGCTTAGTGTCATACCGTTGCATTTGCCAGAAAACATCTTTTATAATGGGAGGCTGAACGTCCGTTTATTTTCCGATGGCATGCAGATTGGTATTACTTTAACATGCGAGGGTATTCAAGAACAATTTAACTGTAAAGATGCAATTAACGACGTGTTATCATGCTCAGTCCCGCTTTATGCCGCTTTTAAACCATCAGTGTCACCTGTTTGCCAATTGGAAAGGTATGGGCATCCCATCCGACTATTTGCGGTAACTGTCTGGATTTGCAAAGACAACAGAGAGGCATACTCTAGAGGACCGGTACTTAGACAGTCAGGATTCACCTCCATTGAGGTAAGCCATGGTATCAATGACCCTGACAGCGGTATAAAGAGACACATGATAGGCCTTGGGACTACTAAAGGCGGGTTCCAGTTGCAGCCTCTTGTTGACATAGGCAAAGCCACCAGTGCCGTCTTCGATGTGTCTGCAGTGCATGGGACACCAATCTACGCCACAATAATTTCAGAAAACAACGCCTTGTCCACAGCTGCCTTTTTTTCTGAGCCACTTATCCTTGATTGGACTCCACCTGTTATTCACAGTCTATACGTGTCCGTTCTTGAAACAGAAAACAAAACATCTGACTTCCAAGTTTTAGCTAAATGGGAAGCCGTCGACAATGAATCAGTGGTATCCGAATGCACTTGGGCTGTAGGTGAGAAAGTGTATAATCTGTGTAGATATTACTTAATTGTATCTAATTGTCTGTTTTTTTTTAGTTAATGAGATATTGTGTATATAAAGAAAGCTCGCTTGCCGGATACTTTTTTTATTATAATTCTTTATTATTTGTGTCAGTGACTTTCCACAACCTCTTTAACATAAACGCAACTTTTTACAACGTGCTTTGTTGTAGGACGGTCAGAAAGCGCCTCGGACTTAATACCCTGGCAACTGACAACCAATACCAGCCACGCGGGCCCTGTTTCTGTAACCCTTAACCATGGTGAAGAAGTGCACGTGACCATAAAATGCACCAATATAGTCGACCTGGTGACAGCCGCCAACGCTGAAGCTGTGACTATTGTCACCAGGTCACCTATATCCGAAAATGCCAGTGTATCGTCCCTACTATCAAATAACAGTCCTTTCCATGCTCTTAAGTCATACCAGTCCATCAATTCGACCCTTCATGTCTCATGGTCTGGATTCCAAGTTATCAGTGGCGTTCAGCGTTATCTTGTTCGAGTTCAGGGACCAGGGAGTCAAACCGTTGTAAACTGGACAGACTGCGAATTGCACACAGATCTGCATCTCGATGGACTTCTCTTAGATGATGGACCCTACAATGTAGAAGTTGTGGTCGAGAATTCTGCTGGGAAAGTCAGTAAACCAAAAAATACCACGGTTTTTGTTTTGAATACCGAACCTTCATTTACAGGTCAGTGGTGTAAGATTGTAATCACGTGCAGTTTGTAATCACGTGCGTGGGGCTATGGTTAGATTTTTTTCGCGACCATTTAGGGGAAATCTACTTGAAATTTAAATCTATATACTTTAAGTCAGATACATTGCAAGGCATCACAAAAGAACTTGTATGATATAATTGCACACTTGTACATAAATGCATGAATGCCAGCATGCTTTTAACCCTAATATATTTTGCCATTTGCATGAGTATCACTGAAGCATTGGCGAGTTGTTTGCATTGCATTTCCAGGTATCCAGCCGTCTATTGTATGTCACCAGGACCAATGTAACGTCAACTGGCGACAATCCTTTGACAGTTCAAATACCCATCCTCTTCGCTTTGAAGTATCTTTTGGGTCTGTGGAAGGGGCTTGTGATGTGCTTCCTCCCACTGAAACGTTGGAAACAGACTTAAACATACCTAGATTGTCAGGCAAGTTGGAAGTACAAGGCTCGATAACGGCAATCTCACCTTCTGGGACGTATGCGGTAATTCAGATAAACGCTTGAGCGATTTGTTGATACGTATTCAAATGATAAAGTTTTTAAACAGCAGAGAGGTAAAAAAATCAAATATCCACAGTGTATCATAGTGGTTGATTTTTAGAACGAGGATATTAGATAAAAACTGTTAGATTCTACCAGTCTTTAATTTTATGTTATTTAACAGCTCCTCAGCATTTTATCCCATATATTTTGTTGCATGCTATCAAGGTTTTTACCTTTATAATATACGTTTGTCTACTTTTTAGCCTATGTGCATATACAGTAGCTTTGAAACGCAGTTTATATTTTCATGTTATCATAAGTTGTTTTGCATATTATATACTTGACATAAATGGCTGAAAGTACGCCATGTTTCCAATGACTAGCTTAGGTCTTCCTAAAAACAATTAGTACTTATCAATAGGCCGTATCAAGCAATGTTTTAAAAGACCAGACAGGCGATTTCTCGCCACTATACAATGGCTAGATTGATAAATAGCTAGATGTCTGCGGATGAAATATATAATTTCGGGAGTATGATTTACTTTTGATTAAGATAATTTGCAGAAGTAAGCCACGTTTCCACCAATTAAATTGTTTTCAATTTGTTTATATTGAATCAGTTTTAATCACAATAATGGTAAATATATCAAACGGATAAGAGGGATCAACAACACTATGAATTGTCTACAGAATTTGTAATTTTATGTGAATTATACACCCATTCTGTAGTACTTAATTTAACTGAAGTTCGTTTTTAACGATTTGATCAAAACTATTGTTAAATCAAGTAGATCTTGTTAACTTAACCGTTAGAACATTGCTATGCCCTTGTTTGTGGCAAAGTTAAGCATTCACTTTCACAAACTGCTGTTCTACAGACTTGACATTTAATGTGTAATATTTCAGTTTCGAAGGTATGCCTACGGTAGGTAACAATGCATTCTTTTTTTTTCAAAAAACTCCGAACTGATATAAGATATATGAACGGAGGAGTGTGTAGTCAGGTGTGTCGTTACCAATTAACTGGCTACCATGTCTGTTGCGCTGCTGCATTATGTAATATGCAGTGATTTAATATGGTGGTGCTCCTATGGGCTGGTCAAAGCTGGCCTTTGGCAAAGCATGGTTCTGTCAAAAAAGTATCCATATGTCGGCAACTACTGAATAGAAGAATTTGAAATATTGCATCCAAGCGGTCGGTTTTGCAGTGCGTAAAATGAGCTAAGTAGTGCTTCACAATTTTGTTAATCTGTGGTAGAATGTCGCGAAAAAGACAGAAATTGCCAGACAGATTATAGCGCCAAACGGAACGCTCCGCACAGTTTTATAGAGTTATGCCCAGACTGATTTACTTACACAGAGGTCACACCCAATGCTTCAAAATCTTACCACCCGGACCCACTATCTTTCGGGATAGGCTGATGCAACTTAACAAAAACCACCCAGTCCATTCAGAATGGGTGGCAAATTGCCCTTAGCGAACACTTAACTGGTTTTAGCAGGTAAGAATACCAGACGACCTCCGAGGTACCCACTGTAAACAGCAAAACATCGTCGTCTGTTTCTCTAATGAATCGAGACCATGTCCGTTTCTGGGTAGAACACTGAACACCGCCCAGCTAGTCAAAACAGAGTATACAGCCATCCAGAAGAGGCCTACGACGAAGCGTGTGTCGCGTCTAAAGTGACACGGCCATTGGCAGCATCAGTATTTGGAGTGGATACCACATTGGTGCCAAATTACCAACGGTAGTCATCAATGAAAACCTGCACCAGATCTAATAAACGAATAATCTGGGAATCACTTGACTACTTTGATAGGGGGCACCTTAGGAACAATTTACGGTGAGATTATAGGTTCACACAGATCATTTTAATAGCCGATAACTTACAGAACCAAGGGAATAAGTAGCTTCCTTGGTCATCAAAATCGCGATATTGGAACCACATTGACAATATGGGGGTAGATCATTACTAGCCGAATCAATGGCATACATGTTCTACAACAAAACTGGACCAAATTGAAAAAGTTTTCACCGATGCCTGGAATGTTATTCCAGACTGAACTCTAAAAACACTATCCCAATGAATGTTTTGTCGCTTGAGAGCGCTGGTAGCAGCCAGAAGAGGTCAGGTGTAACAGTGACCGTTGCTATGACTAGACACTGACATGAGGGTCCATCTTTTAATGGATGTAGTATGACATATAATTGGCAATGTACATGTATTTCTGTTTGCTTCACTGGCGAAATCAATCAATGAACTGATGTCACCATGAGATCAGAGAAATAATTAAAAGTTATATAAACACGATTTTAATCCTTATTTTCATTTATCATTCAGCAAAATAGGAAAAAAACTGATGAAAAATGATTTGGAAAAAATATTTCATATAAAATGTCAAGTCTGTACTTTTTGATTATTATTTTTCTTGTGTTTAAGTTGAAGAGAAATCTGATATAGATTACTAAAATATCATCGATTTCCATTAGTATATGTACATGAATTAGTGCTTACTTTGTATAATTTTTGCAAATACATTGATATCAACACATCAGTTTTGATTTTATAAATGTTGGTAAATATTTGGAATAAACTGATAAATTTTGACCAATTTCCCATAAACAATAGCGGTCATTTTTGAATGGCCGACATCTTGATCTTCATGATCCTCCTCATAAGGAAATGTGAAAAGACCATGCCATACTTAATATTTACTCAATTTCAGTTCCCTGATCACTTGCCATCTCTATATCATTCTATATACTCTGACCATCAGACTGAAGTTTCCAACTTTGGCCTTTTATTACTCACCTAAAAGAAACTGTTTGAGCATTTGTCTTACTGCTGCTTTAATTGTAAATTTAATACTCTGCCTGCAATCACAAGTCGCCCCCAATAGGCTTTGCGCTGTCCTTATACATATATCTCCCTTGAGGTATTATCATACTAGAAGTTCTTTGCAATTTATGTTTATTTTTGAACTAAAGAGTTAACGTATTCCTACATATAAAATAGGTTATAATATAAAGTATATAGCACACCGTTTTTGAAATACTTTTTGTACTCACATTTAGACAATTTATCGATGTTAGGCAATATGTTGTATCACCTTACAACCTGACATCTTGTACATTGTAATTTTATTCCCGTTATTATTTGATTTATTTGTTTATTTATTTATTTATTCATTTATTTATTAAGAAAAGCACTTGATTATATTACCATCACTTAATACGTCCATAGTACTTTTAGAGTTGAAACTTTTAGGGTACAGGTACAATTTACCTCCGCCAAGGAGGTTACGGTGTCACCCTTGTTTGTCTGTTTGTCTGTCTGTCATCAACATAATTCAAAAAAGTTATCCATCGATTTTGTTGAAATTTTCAAGAACTGTCAGAAGTGGGCCAAGGAAGAGATGTTTAGTTTTTGGTGGTGAACCGGATCAATAACCAATCAATAATCAATAATCAATAATAATCAAAAATCGCTGCCTTGGCGAAGGTCTGCGCTCTCAGAGTGCTTTTCTAGTTTAATATTTGTTATTCCAAAATAGAGAGAAGACATAAAAACACGTCACCGCATCATGCAAGTGCTTTCTATTTGTTAGAGAAGCTAAGTGAACGGGAATAGAGATAAAAAGAAAGGAAGAAAAACATAAGGAAGGATGAGAAGAAAAAAGGAAGAAAAAAGGGGAGTACTGAAATTAAAGAACCTAGAAGATCCAACCCGCAATGCATAACAATATGTATAAACAATGGAGTGTAAAGGGCCCTTAAATCGACAATAGTCACTAAAGCACATATTAACAGGTATTAATGATATCGTTTACATGTAACTCCTTTGCAGAGATAAACTTAACATACTCTACAAACGTGTCAACATTACGTTTTGCGTTGAATGTTGACATGAGTGCTGATTGAAAGTGCCAAATTTGTTAGTCCTTTTAACAAAATGTTAAGCACACTTAGTAACGCCCAGTGCACACGATGTTTTCCTCGTTTAATTTGAGAATTAAAGTAAACAACAGATTTATATACCCGGTGTTAAATGAAACAATCCCAGATTTTACCCGGCTGCTTTCTATTAAGGGGTTCTGAACGTAATATCTAATATGTCTAAAATCCAAATCTTATTCAATAGACTAACAATATCAATATAACATGAAAAATACAAGTAAAAAGGAAAGCCATCGCCTAAATGGAATTGAGGCATGATCCCCTTATAACTATGTTCAGGAAAGCAAAAACATTGTTTGGCAACGTCACTAACTTTGAAAGACTTAGTAATATATATTTTCCTTTTTAATGGCTTGAAGAGACATATCATTCGTTAATTTTTCTATGAAAGTCCAAAATCGTAACACCAAGAAATATGCAAAAATTGTGTCCTTAACACAGACACTGTTATCTTCCATCGTATCATTGTGACGACACCTCTATGGCCTAATTTTCATAACACACAAAAGCAAGAAAAAATACATAAGTGGTCTGGTATAGTTTGGGAAAACAAGTTTCCAAAATTTCAATGCGCATAAAATGGCGATAAGCTACTTACCACTATGTTTGCCTTTATAATTTTTAAAATGCAAATAAGATATTTTAAAACGAATGTAGAAGGAATCTAGATCATTAACAAAATTGGATGAACGGTACTAGTAATGACCGCTCTCGACATCCCACTCAGTTTCATTGCCTCCCCTCCCCACCAACCCTCTAAGGTACTCAAACACCCCTCCCCCTACTTGCCCCCCCCCCTCCCCACTCCCAGACCAACTAACTTAATGGATTAAATGAGGGATTATAATAAAGTTTAATCCCATAAAGTATTAGTTATATCACATTTTGAGGTGTGTCTAACAGGTTTGATGAAAATCGAGGAGAACGCCAGGTTACATTCACATCAGATACTAATATACAGATCTCGGGAAGTGCCAACTTGTCTCACGTCAAAAACCCCGCTCAATCCCACAGACATTTGTTGTTCACCAAAGTCATCAAGAGGTAAGGTTAAAGTTTATCACAAACTGAAACTGATAGCCTTTTAAGAAGGAAGTGCACCGCAGTTACGGGAGATGAAAATTTGTTTTGCACGATCACAAATAAATATATCAAAGCGTTTTACATAGTTACAGGTAAACATAAGTCAGCTGATTTCCTGACTTGAAGTGTAAATCAAACTAATAAATTAACTCATTAAGCGGAGGACGGGGACCACCAAAATATTAATGATTATTAAGTGCCTTGATAACGTATGGAGTCTGTGTGAGAAAATTATTGATGTGACATTTGAGAAAATGTTCTTTTAACAATACCTCCCAGGATACGAAATCATTGTATTTTATAAGTAATTAAAACAAAAATAATTATCACGTTGTTTGTAACATGAAAGAAAACTTTTTTGAAATTAAGATTAACTTCAGAATTGTGCGTCAGAACAGACCCTCGAACATTGATTCACCTGTACTTGCTGAAAAAATATAAATAAACTCCTGACAACAATGATAGAAATAAAATAGCAATTATGACATCTTAAATGAAAAATAGACCACTGCTTCAAATAAAATGATCAATGGTCATTCTCAACTATCATGCTTGCATTTTCCTAATGAATCACTGTTCGTTAAGGCTCATATATGTGACAACATAGCACATTATAATATTTATCTTGCTCGTAATTTACACAGTGCAGTTAATTGCGTGTATAGTAGTGGAATAAAATGAATTGAAGATAAGCATCATTATTTAATATTTTACATATATGTTTCATTATCTTGTTAAAAACCAACTTATAAACAAATTCCCCATAAAAAGCACAAATCCACCAGTATCCCTGCAATACATGTATGTGTTCTAGCGCGACAACAACCCCAAAATTGTGAATGTGTTTTAATGATTCACACTCATTAATATTCTAAATTACATGACAAATTAAGGCCACGTAGATCAACGTCTCGGCTTTGAAAAACCATCCAACCCTTGGGCATAATAACAAGTCCAACCCAAACGCTGTAATAGCATATCCTGTTATCCTCATTGTCACTAGTTTGAAATACATGTATAATTTCCCACGACACTCAGTACACTTACAATACAAATACACACGTATCTAAAGTACACATGTCTACAGACGTAAATAATGTAATAAGTCTCCTCAAGTAGAACGGCAGAGGTGTGCAAAATTGCAACATTTGAAGAAGGGGACGCTAAATCTTCAAGTGGTGGTAAATCACGCTTGATTCCTCTTATTATCACATATTGCTTCCGCGGTACTACCACAGATGAAAAGACGGAAAGTAGAGGAAAGGTGGCAGAGAAAAGATATAATAAACATTCAATAAGAATAAATAATATATATAGGCATCTGTACTGTATCTAACAGTATTATGAGAAGAATAAATGCTCCATCAATTGTGCGAATTTTTTTCTCGAATGAAAGGTTGACATTAAAAATGAATCAAACTACCAAGTTTGTTCTTCAAAACATTTGTAATTTCCAGTGGGCACGATGTTTTGCTCGCTCAGTTTAAAAAGTAAAGTAAACAACAAATTTATGTATTGTAGTGCCTGGGGCAAAATGAAACAATCTCACATTTTGTCCTTTATACTCAACTTAGAGGTTCGGTACCTTATATTATTTAAGGTCTAAAATTCAAATCTTGTCCAATAGACTTACAGAATGAATGTAACACATAAAATATAAGTAAAATAAAAAGGAAAAACACCAATTAAAACAAACTGAAACATCAGTCGCCCTTATTTACGATGTTCCATTAACCAAGATGTTATTTCACATCGCCATTAATAAAATTACAAATGAAGAAAGAAAACATTCTGGAATCGGATTGAAGTACTTATTGTAATTAGAATAAGTATTAAAACTGTGCTCAGATTAACCAACCCTGATGTATATTCCATATGACAGCATTATCACTTAATGATTACAATTATTAATTTTGCACTAAACCCTAACGTATCAACCCCGGCCCCTAACTGTATCATCAATAAAGCGTGTATTGACTTTGACATTGACTTGTGCATATTCAGATACACGCTTAAACCTTAACACTCGAATGAACTGCAGTCAATATTCTGTTAAACGAACGGTATTACTTTAAAAACGAATGATCTAGAAATAAAAAAGACAGAAACAGGTATAGGCGTCGTCCGTGTCTTCATTACGCACCTCTCGGTGCTTCGTCGTGACTTTGGATATGTTTTTACCGCTTTCCGTCGGTCATTTTATCAATAATAATATAATAATAATGAGACAGGAAGTGAATATATATATATATTTTTTTTTCAATAACGCTTTAATTTCGCAATATTTTAACAAGACAGAATGTGAAAATGTGAAAAACAAACTGCCCTCTTAGTTACATACAATTTAATCTAGACGAGACGTGAAGGACAAAACTGTCAAGTGGAAATATGTGAACGAAAATCATTTTCGCAGATTAAGATTTTAAGTTGAGATTCCTAGCAGACAGTATGTTCACTAGTATATATATCTTTATTATTGATATGTTTAGGAAATAAAGTTTCTTAAAAAAAATGTAATTTTACATTCCGCAGCAAGAATGCCGAATGATAGTCAGATCCATGTTGTCAAATGGTGAAAATACTCCTTGCTAGAGTCAAACTGTTTGTCATGTCAAGAGAAGTGGGAAGCATTTTATTTTCTTTTTTAATGGCTTGAAGAGGCATTTCATTCGTTAATTTTTCTATGAAGGTCCAAAATTGTAACACCAAGAAATATGCAAAAATTGTGTCCTAAACACAGACACTATTATCTTCCATCGTATCATTGTGACGACATCTCTATGGCCTACATTATGAATGGTTAAACTAATTTTCATAACACACAAAAGCAAGAAAATATACGTGGTCTGGTAGTTTGGAAAAACAAGTTTCCAAAATTTCACATGTGCATAAAATGGCGATAGGCTACTTGCCACTATCTTTTAAAACGCATGTAGAAGGAATCCAGATCATTAACAAAATTGGTTGTACGGTACTAGGAATGACCGCTCTCGACATCCCACTCAGTTTCATTGTCTCCCCTTCCCCCCAACTCAGAAGGAAATAAAAATTAAAGGAAAAGAGGTTAAACTATCACCATTAACTTTGCTGTAATCTGTTCGATTTTGTGCCTATGAACAGTATTCCCCTGGTTTAAAACTGAGCAATCTATTATACCCCCAACCCTGTAACACCCAAACAGCTCCCCAGCCCACCTCGACTCCCAGACCAAGTGACTGAATGACTTAAGTAAGGTGTAGAGTTTGCTCACTTTTAATGGATTAGAAAAAGGGTATTTTAATATATTATTATTATTTATTATATTAAAATATAAAGTTTAATCCCATAAAATATTAACTATATCTCATTTTGAGGTGTGTCTAACATGGTTGATGAAAATCGAGGAGAACACCAGGTTACATCCATACCAGAAACTAATATTCAGATCTCGGGAAGTGCCATCTTGCCTCACGTCAAAACCTCTGCTCAATGCCACAGACATTGTTGTTCACCAAAACCATCAAGAGGTAGGATTTAAGTTTATCACACACTTAAACTGATGGCGTTTTAACAAGGAAGTGCACCGCAGTTACGGGAGATGAAAATTTGTTTTGCACGATCACAAATAAATATATCAAAGCGTTTTACATAGTTACAGGTAAACACAAGTCAGCTGATTTCTTGACTTGAAGTGTAAATCAAACTAATAAATTAACTCATTAAGCGGAGGACGGGGACCACCAAAATATTAATGATTATTAAGTGCCTTGATAACGTATGGAGTCTGTGTGAGAAAATTATTGATGTGACATTTGAGAAAGTGTTCTTTTAAGAATACCTCCCAGGATGCGAAATCACTGTATTTTAAAAGTAATTAAAACAAAAGTGATTATCACGTTGTTTGTAACATGGAAGAAAACTTTTTTGAAATTAAGATTAACTTCAGAATTGTGCGTCAGAACAGACCCTCGAACATTGATTCACCTGTACTTGCTGAAAAAATATAAATAAACTCCTGACAACAATGATAGAAATAAAATAGCAATTATGACATCTTAAATGAAAAATAGACCACTGCTTCAAATAAAATGATCAATGGTCATTCTCAACTATCATGCTTGCATTTTCCTAATGAATCACTGTTCGTTAAGGCTCATATTTGTGACAACATAGCACATTATAATATTTATCTTGCTCGTAATTTACACAGTGCAGTTAATTGCGTGTATAGTAGTGGAATAAAATGATTTGAAGATAAGCATCATTATTTAATATTTTACATATATGTTTCATTATCTTGTTAAAAACCAACTTATAAACAAATTCCCCATAAAAAGCACAAATCCACCAGTATCCCTGCAATACATGTATGTGTTCTAGCGCGACAACAACCCCAAAATTGTGAATGTGTTTTAATGATTCACACTCATTAATATTCTAAATTACATGACAAATTAAGGCCACGTAGATCAACGTCTCGGCTTTGAAAAACCATCCAACCCTTGGGCATAATAACAAGTCCAACCCAAACGCTGTAATAGCATATCCTGTTATCCTCATTGTCATTAGTTTGAAATACATGTATAATTTCCCACGACACTCAGTACACTTACAATACAAATACACACGTATCTAAAGTACACATGTCTACAGACGTAAATAATGTAATAAGTCTCCTCAAGTAGAACGGCAGAGTTGTGCAAAATTGCAACATTTGAAGAAGGGGACGCTAAATCTTCAAGTGGTGGTAAATCACGCTTGACTCCTCTCATTATCACATATTGCTTCCGCGGTACTACCACAGACGGAAAGTAGAGGAAAGGTGGCAGAGAAAAGATATAATAAACATTCAATAAGAATAAATAATATATATAGGCATCTGTACTGTATCTAACAGTAATAAGAGAAGAATAAATGCTCCATCAATTGTGCGAATTTTTTTCTGGAATGAAAGGTTGACATTAAAAATGAATCAAACTACCAAGTTTGTTCTTCAAAACAAAATGGGAAAATGTGAAAAACAAACTGCCCTTTAAATTACACACAATCTTATTTAGACGAGACGTGAAGGAAAAAATTGTCAAGTAGAAATGTGTGAACGTAAATCAGTTTCGCAGAGTATAAGATTTCAATGTGTGAACGTAAATCAATTTCGCAGAGAATAAGATTTCAAGTTGATATTCTTAGCAGACAGTATGTTCACTAGTGTCTACCTTTATTATTGATATGTTTAGGAAATAAAGTTTTTTAAGTCACTGTAATTTTACATTCTGCAGCAAGAATGCTGAATTGTAATGTTAGTAAGTGACAGCATGCAGTGAATAAGAGCGGGGAGTGTTTAGTAGAGTAACTTAAGTTGATTGACATGCTCTTATGGTATTTATACATCTGCGCTTAGTGTAAACAGAGAGAAGGCCGCTAGAGATTGCATGAGGTAGGAATAGAAATGAAAGAAGCGGCGCGGGTAATAACTGGACAGTAGTTCAATAAATGATAAGAAAGATAATATCTGAGTTGTATTTGCTACCTCGCGTAACATGACGAAGACAAGCCAACAACTTTGTCACAAATGGTGGAGGATGCGAAATATAAACATAGATGTTTGACATCATGAGTCTTGTCGGAAAGAGAGAGAACGATCACCGGACGAAAATACGTAGGCGAACACAAAGTATCTAGATGGGAGATTGGAATTGGACAAACATAAAACGGAAGGTAAGACAATTGCTTTAAACGATTATTTTAGAAAATGCTTTTTGCGATATTTCGATGACTTTATGGTAGCCAGCCACAATTTCAAATATTGCCTTAGTGAGGTAAACATAGTCTTACGAAGGCTGAGAAATGGAAACTTAGCATTATCTGAATAGTTTCATTGCGTGAGAAGAGGTCAGGTATTAAGGGTACATAGTTTCAGTAACTGATATTCGGTTGACAAAGTGTAAGGCAGTGCCAGAATTCCATGCCCATTTGAATGTAATCGAATTTCTAGAAGTAATGAATTATTGGTTATTGAATTTATCCCCTAACAGATTTCAATTAAGCAAAGTAAAGGTAAATACCTCGCGATATAGACGCGATTAGCCGCCGCCCTTACCATGATGGAAACGTTGAAGAATAAGACTTAGAAAAACATAATGACCCTGCACAGTTTTTTAATGATGCATGTTTGAACAGAATACATATGTTAGACACAAGTACTTTACTTTAAATTGAAACATAGTGGCTCTGAATTTAAAGGTCTGGAATGCTTTTAACAGTTAGAGGAAGGTGACAAAAATGTGACATTGTCAAAATATCAAGATTGCGAGGCATTTGTTTTAAAGAGGTATTGTTTTAAAAAGTCCAACGTAAAGATAAGAATTTTGCGTCAATTATCACATACTTGACATTAGACGAACTTCTACTTAGTTGCAGAGGCGCTTGGCTTCTTGTTGTTAGAGATAGGAGATAACGTGATAATTGACGGCAGAAATCACCCCACCCAGGAGGTTCTTTGCAACTTGTTTTTCAGACAAGTTAGAGTACAAAGTTTTGTCTAGTTTTCACGACGAATGCAATCGGTCATAAGGTTATTCAAAACACGTAGTTACCATTACGCAAACGATGTACTTTTAAAAAAAGGTCATTTACAGATGTCATTATGTTCGTTCTTGTGTTGAATGTTTGACAAGGAAAGTTCCTCCAAAATAACTCCAGGGCTTCGTTGCTAACTTTGCCCATAAACAAAGAGAGTAAGAAAAAATAGAAAAATGAAGAAAAACGAGAAAATGAGACTGCAGGACAAGCGAATTTGTCCCAGACCACTGATGAATTATTTGAAGTAGAAGCCTTACGAGGTCGCGTCAGATAAAAAGCTGAAGCACAGTATCTTATTTAGTGGAAATGGATTCCCTTTTGGTTAGAATATTAGGGATCCAATTAAAAACTAAACGAGGCGTCAATAAAATGAATAACATAAGAGTAAAGGAAAAGAAGAAAATATATTAAGTTGTGTGTCAATGAAATAGAACACGCCCGTTTAAAATTTGTTGAACAGACGCAACTGACATTAATACGCTGTATGAAGGACAGTAAGATGGGAGTAGCAAACGTGACGAAGTTGAATTCTAATTGGATAGAATTGAGATATTTATAAAGAGACTATCTTAAAGTGATGTCATTAAACTTTTTATGGAAAATATTAAAAGATGCTCTTAAATTTCAATGCCATTAACGTTTGTTTTTTAAACATGTACGCTAAGTCTTTTCTAGGACAATACTATTAGGAGTTCAACGGCGATATGGTTGTCCCTCATTTTCCCTCGGAATCCGTAAAAGATTCACGTAAGTAAGTGTGAGTATTGATTAAAGAAATAATTTAAATTGGTTGTAGACTCGTTATAAAATTTGCTTGGTGAATATATTTTGTATGTCTTATATTTTCCGATACCTGCTAATTTAGATAAATGTAAACATAATTCATTTCCGTTTACATTTTATGCATCTATTGACCTTAAGATTTTTACAGGTTGCGGAATATTTGAAGAGATGCCAACAGCTGGGATATCTCACTTCACTGTTGAAAAATTCGTGTCAAGACGGAGAACTGCATTTGAAAATATTTTGTTGCAGACTTGAACAAAAATGTAGCACTAATCAATATTGATAAAATAGTTTATTTTTCCAGGTTAGCCAGGCAGCGAATAAATTTTTCGTTGTTCGCCTACTCTTGTAATTTTAATATCCATCATAACGAGTTTTTAAATTTTCTTTTACAGGATATGACACTTAAATGGCATTCACCTTAATTTCAGGCAATACAAATTATTATTGCACTTTGTTTCGGTTTAGGGCTCCTGGACTTACAGTCTGCGTAATTTCAGATGATGAATCATAATTCTTTTCATAAGAATACCCCTTCTGTTTCGCCCACTACCCCCTTGCAATGTCAAACATCATCGACAGTGCGCATGCACCTTTGAAGGTGACAAGCAAATATTAAGATTATGATTAATCTACCTTATTGGAAGTCCCTTCAATGAAATTATGTTTTCGGGTTGCGAAGAATAAAATTGGAGAATAGTTTCTCGATAAATTGCCTTAATTAAAGTCCTCATCACTGGCATTTCGACGATCTTCTTAAAATGATCTTGTCAGTTGATAATGTGGTTATATTGACAATCAAAAGATCGAGTGGAACAAATGAGTTAATGAGAATAAATGATGCAAGGATAAATGGCCTTATGTGAATATCATTTGATATATTGTGAGGAATAAAATGATTCATAAGTGACATATATCAATGTGGTTATGGATAACTGAATATGAGGAGTTGAGGTATGGAAATGATGCGCATGACGTAATATAAATACTAAAATCTGGGACGCCAGATAAATATTAGCATCTGGGACGCCAGATTGCGTTATTATTATTTTTATTATTAGCATAAGTATTATTGTTGGAAAAATTATCGTATTATTAGCATGGTTCCATATATGTTTTATTGTTATCATAATAATTTGGATGGATAATACTATTCCAAGTTAAAATCTTGTCTGTTAAATGTGACTGTATTCAAGTTTGATGATGATTGTTATAATATACGTAGTTAAGTTTTTCTTGACATGCATTTCTGCTTCATTCATTTTGGATATATTCGTAAACGCTGGACATAGACGTTCGTGGACATACAGGGAACTGTGAACATTTATCTACACGTATGCCAACGTGCGCGAATAAGACGTTTATCCATATACAATGAGTGGCAGATGACAATCGCTATGCACTGTCTAGAAGGACGGATTTGACATTATATGATAACTGAACTTTCGTGCTAAAATTCAAAATGGAGGATACAACGGACTATACCAAATGGAACTTTTCATTTGAGTGGATAAGAACTTTAAATTTTAACATGTTATTGCATGTGGTTATAATGACACATTAAGTATTGTATGTTGGATATTAAATATGTTTAGTATTAATTATATATCTATATTCAGTTTATCGGTTTTATAATTATTAGTTATTGATATTTACCTATACAGTTATTGGTACAGGAACAGTGTACTTAGCCTTTGCAAAGATGAAGACATGAAATTGATCATATGCATTAAGGAAGATTCTTCCTTAATTATTTTTTCGGTATGTTTTTGTTCAATCGTGGATTGGGTTTGATATAAAACGATTGTTTCTCTTATAGCCATCAAAAGAGAGCGCTACAGTGTGGATAAATATGAAGATGAAAAGGTATTTCATCATAGACGATGCGCTGGGCAACGCTGTGGTGAATGCTATTCATCGGACAGGGAGTAGCTAACCCTATTGTCTCACGTAGTGCATACTTTATCTGAAATAACAACTAGAAAAGAGAAACCGTATATAAAATGTGTCAGAGCCATAATAAGAGAGTAACAGATTTAAACATCTGCGCAGAGAAAACAATCAAAAGTATCTGTACTCTTGGGCCACACATGACAACATGTAAATGCACATCCACGAACAACCATATTTTCCTTTGAGTTATATTTTGGGTTTCATGTCCAACGTATTTCTATTTTATCATAAGTTTCTTATAACATATCTATGTACTTAGTTATGTTTTGCATAAATGGTAAGAAGAAAATGTAGTGTTTAAGAAAGTTTATTTTTAATTAAGGTATATTTTAATTTTAAATATGCCTAGGGACAGGCATATCGTCCCCGGGAGATAATGTAATGTTAGTAAGTGACAGCATGCAGTGAATAAGAGCGGGGAGTGTTTAGTAGAGTAACTTAAGTTGATTGACATGCTCTTATGGTATTTATACATCTGCGCTTAGTGTAAACAGAGAGAAGGCCGCTAGAGATTGCATGAGGTAGGAATAGAAATGAAAGAAGCGGCGCGGGTAATAACTGGACAGTAGTTCAATAAATGATAAGAAAGATAATATCTGAGTTGTATTTGCTACCTCGCGTAACATGACGAAGACAAGCCAATAGCTTCGTCACAGAATGATGGTCCGATCCATGTCGTCAAATGATGAAAATAGCCCTTGTGACGAAACCTATAGCCTAATTTTCATAACACTCAAAAGCAAGGAAATATACATACGTGGTCTGGTAGTTTGGAAAAACAAGTTTCCAAAATTTCAAATGCGCATAAAATGGCGATAAGCTATTTACCACTATTTTTGGTTATATATATTTTTAAATGCAAATAAGATGTTTTAAAACGAATGTAGAAGGAATCTAGATCATTAACAAAATTGGTTGTACGGTACTAGGAATGACCGCTCACGACATACCATTCAGTTTCATTTCCTCCCCTCCCCCCCTCCCAACTCAGAAGGAAATAAAAATTAAGGGAAAAGAGGTTAAAGTATTGCCATTAACTTAGCTCCAATGTGTTCGATTTTGTGCCTATGAACAATATTCCCCTGGTTTAAAACAGAACAATCTATTATACCCCCAACCCTGTAAGGGTACTTAAACATCCCCCCCTACTTGCCCCCCTCCCCAACTCCCAGACCAACTAACTGAATAATGTAAGTATGGTGAAGAGTTTATTTTTATTGGATCTCGGGAAGTGCCAACTTGCCTCATGTCAAAGCCTCTGCTCAATGCCACAGATATTTTTTGTTCACCAAAGTCATCAAGAGGTAAGGTTAAAGTTTATCACACACTCAAACTTTTAAGAAGGAAGTGCACCGCAGTTACGGGGGATGAAAATGGGTTTTGCACGATCACAAATAAATATATCAAAGCCTTTTACATAGTTACAGGTAAACATAAGTCAGCTGATTTCCTGACTTGAAGTGTAAATCAAACTAATAAATTAACTCATTAAGCGGAGGACGGGGACCACCAAATTATTAATGATTATTAAGTGCCTTGATAACGTATGGAGTATGTGTGAGAAAACTATTGATGTGACATTTGAGAAAGTGTTCTTTAAACAATACCTCCCAGGATGCGAAATCACTGTATTTTATAAGTTATTAAAACAAGAAAAAGCACGACACCGGTTTTCCGTTTTTTGTATACGTGACATTAAAATATTGGTGACGCACAAACGTGCAAAAAGTACAAACAAAACTACAATTTCAAGAATTTTGGTAAATACATGTATTGTACGTATTAAGTTCCCCTAATTTCATATCAGCATAAAAATGTCGAGACGCTACTTTTTGGCCACTGTGCTTACTTATATAATTAATAAAATGCCAATTAGGTACTTTACAGCAAATGTTAGAGGAATCCCGATCCAAACAAAATTGGTCGTAACAGGAATGACATAAGAGTTGACCCTTGTAAGCCCACTCAGTTTCATTACCCTCCATCCTCCTCCAAAGGAAGAGATAATATAAGAGGTACATGTAACCAGTAGCTTATCTCTAATGTGTTCGAATTCGATCCTTTAAAATTATTTGAAACTGTTTTCTGATGTGGACAGTATTTCCCTCGCTTAAAATAGAGCGCTCTATTTACACCCCTACCCCGTAATGTCCAATCCAGTTGAACCCCTCCCCGACCCCCCCCCCCAGCAACTAACTTAATTGTTCAATTATAGTGCAGAGTGACTTAACATTTGATAAATTAAGAAAAAGAATGACAAAAGCTTATTCCTTTTAAAGGTAATTTGATATATATGTATCGATTTTAAGAGGTGTTTAACTATTTGATAAAGATCTAAAAAAAGCAGTATCTCAAAAGTAGAAGCCATGCTAATTTTGATTCTGACTTTAAAGCACGCTTCAATATATTAAAAACGTTTACATGAAAATTCATTGTAGGGTTTTGTTGTATACTGGTAGGTGTTACATTTGTAAACGAACTTTTTGTCAGACAACATCATCAATTATAATCAGTAATTTTTGTTGTGATATTTTGCTCGTAAATGAGGAGGTAGATTTGTCTTATCAAATGAAGTTATAAAAGCGTCATTAAAAGCATGTATTCTGTCAAAATCACAAGGGGACGTAAATAACATAGTTTGTTAAAGGGATAATAACTCTTCGTATGATATCTATATTTCACAATAAAAACATTGTACACAACTCATAGAAATATACTATATTCTGTTTTACCACAAAAACGGCAGTTATAGCTATTATTCTGATATCTGAGCTTGTCTTCAGATCATGTGACCTCCATTGATGGCTATCCTCTGTTATAATCTCTTAAGAGATTTTAACAAAAAACTTTTTAGAAAAAAACCAGGGACTAACTTTGAATGTAAAAATGGATTTATTAACCTTCAAATTGGTTAGTATGGGAAAATTGTTGTTTACTCCAGGAAAATTCATTTTTTGGCCAAAACGAAGAGTTATTATCCCTTTAAGATTGAATATATTGATTTTATGTGCTTTTCATGCTGTTTGGGTTTTAGTGACATGGAAGAAAACCATTTTGAAATTAAAACTGCATTCCCACAGATCTTTAGATCGATCTATCCCCCTAAGGAGTCTCACTAGATTGGTGTCAGCTTAACCGGCTTAAACGTCTGTCCCGCCTACTAAAAGTTGTAAGGGGGTAATTAACTATAGTGCGCGCTCGGCTGACAGCAATTTAGCAATTATGATGTTATAGTGAGGAATGACGGCAGCAGTTTGGAGCTTTAGAACGTATATTCACCTATTCACTTTTTCACAGAATCTACAAGTATTTATACATTATTTTCCCAAAGAATTTTCCATTCTCATATAACAAAACGCTATTCAATATTTCCTAATTTAGTTATTTCTGTGAGACTTGTTTTTAATTTAAAATATTTAAAATATTTTCCGAATTACTCATGCTTGGACCTTGTCCATCTCGAGTATTCATGAGTTTTACACATGATAGAAACGTGCAAATCTATAGAAAAATTAACCAATCAGATCCAACTAAATGTGACTTTGACATGTTCCATCCTTTCTTACTTACACTTGTTGACACTTAAAGAAATTTAACTTGCACTCAATAACTTCCTACACATTTGATTCTGTTTTAATTGTTTTGTAATTATCGAAAGAGTATGTCATTTTCTTTACAAAAATGATCTTTTCAATGAAAAGCAAAATTCCAATACTTTATCACGGAAAATAGACCACTACTTCAAATAAATAGACTAATGGTCTTTTTCAAATATCATTTCCTGTGAATCACAATTCGTAAGAGGCTCATATTTCTGACAACGTAGCACAATATGTTTGTCTGGTACGCTAGCAATACAAACACTCACATGTATTATCTAGAAACTTCAACTTAAAAGGAAGTAGAAGTTCAAATTCAAAGAAAGTAGAAAGGGTGTTAAAGACATTACAAATGCTCCGTTTTAATTACAAAAATTAAAATAATGAATCTTTTTCTGATAAAAGCTTTCCACTATTGCATTAGCCTACCACCGCTCGAATATGATAACAGAAATTCATTAAGTCTACCTTACTTTTAGCCAGGAAACCGTATTATAGCATTAGAGCGAGTTTTGTTTAATAGAAATTTCTGACAACAGCAATATCAAACTAAACTCTAAGTTTCATAAGTTTGCCATAATTCTTCTATTCAATAAGAATATAGTGAGAATAAGAGAAGAAACGTTTTACGTTCGGTAAAGGAATTATGAGAGTATAAGGGGTAAGCTAGTTTTTCAAACATCACGACCAGAAGTGGTGTGCTTGATGCATCGGTGTCTCAGTTCCGCATTAACCAGTTCAACTCCCAGTGGTGAAGGTCACGTTTCATGTCGTTTCTGGCTTTGCTGTTCTCTAAACTGCGTCGCACGCGGTGGTGAGGCACATCTTCCACTGTGAAAGGAGAAATGGCCACTCTACTGCGCGTGGGACACGCCGAGCCTGCCCAGTTCTCTATCTTGCGCTGAAGACCCTCGTTTATGTAGTCCTTGTTGGCATCGGGGGTCACGTGGAATGTCACATTGGTCACTTTGGAGTTGTGTACCAGCAATATCTAACAAAAAGTAAAATAATGGTGGAACTATAAAACTGAAAATTTTGCAGCCTACAGTACTAAATTGTAGAGCTTCGGTAACAACCGGCCGTACCTGTACGGGCTCTTAGGCCTGTTTGCGTCCAAATTTTGTGCAGAATCTCACGTGCCCATGCCGCGCAAGCCCTTCTTGCGAAAATTGAAGTTCGCCGACAGCCCGTAAGCACGTACAATTCCAAAAGATTCTACGAATAATCTGCGAACAGAAGTGAGTACATCGCACCTTGCAATTAGCGCCCCTGCTTCTCACGTGGACCCTGCGACTCGCAAGGCAGACTTGCGCTTTTCCATTGCAAACTTTCCTCTAGCTCTACAAACTCCACGGCCTCCACTGCACCCAAAATTCGCAGGGGCCCTACGATCCTAAAATTCGTGCGTCTGGTTGTGACCGAGGCTTAAGTGATCGTTTCTAGTACTTGCTGGTACTCAATTTACAGATATGCCGAAGTTGAACGATTGGTGGAGGATTCTCGAATCTCTGTTTCACCCAAAATACAGGCTTGTTCTTTAATCATTTGCCATTTATGGTTACTTTATTTCATTATGATTAATTATATAGTAATGCCGTCGTATAACGCCGATTCTAATATACTTCAAGAAATTTTGCACCACTCGGAAATCATGATATTAAAACTTACCTTAATCACATTATGTAGAGCAGAGAGGTCAGTATCTCGCTCAATATACACCCTAACATGACCAGAAGCACGCATTGCCATAACTTGCTCTAATAAGTCCATTATTGGGCTCGGATTTTCTGCTCCACTGTACAGGCGTTTTTCAATGTCGTTGTCTTCTGGGCGATAGGTGGCCGTCACAATGTCAACTGTGAAAAAAAAACAGGTGCATTTACTTTTGATGCAAAACGTACTTGCGGGTGAATACAGGTGATACACTTTATTTCCAACATGTGATACACTTTATTTCCAAATAACTCATTTATGTTTTCCTACTTTTATATTTTAACGGGAATTTTACAGCATAAAACATCACGTTTTGTCTATATATGCCTGTGCACCTCAATGCTTAGTACTATTTTCATCAGTTGAGTACTGCTTTGAGAGCAAAAACTTCAGTACAATGGCAATCTAAGAATATTCATACCAAGAATCCCGTGTAGTATTGTGTTCTCCAGACAAACCATCTGTTCACACGATAAGTGATGGACTGTGGAGTTTGGATTCTCGGTGTTAAAGAACGCCGCCTTGTTGTCCATATCTCTAAACGGAGTACTGGCTTTGGATATGAAATCTCCGAGGAACGCCAGACAGGAGCGTACTTTCTTTTCCCAAACAGAGCCTTACAAATGTAATAAGTGATATAATTATTTTGAGCTTAAAAAAACAAAAACAAAAACATATATATATATATATTAATTGTTCACCTTATATATATATATATATATATATATATATATATATATATATATATATATATATATATATATATATATATTCAAGTAGAAATAAACTGTATAAGCGCATGTACCAGAAGACGTTTCTGGAAAAATTGAATGAGCGTACAGGCATGGAGAACGACCCTTTTATCGCTATATGGAATAAATGCAAGGACAAAGGATGCAATTTAATACTCGAAAGTGCTGTCTTCGCCAAACCATACTGAACGTGACATTGCAAATATAAAAAGTAAAAATAGAAACTTCGTATCGCACATAGGCTGACTTATTAGTATACGAACTCCATAAACCATAAACTGGTTCGATATCCCAGCATATTGCCACAGCACGTTTAGACTATCATCACATAGGCTGACTATTGAAATGGGGAGTGTCGGTGCGGTGAAATACAAACTGTGGTTATGTGGTCAATGAGTGTGAACTTATGGCAAAAAATCGTTCGGTCACCAAAGAATTGCAAAGACAACATCAAGCGAATTATTTTAGGGAAATTCGGCATGGGACGTTTGAAAAG
The DNA here is from genome assembly GCF_001039355.2 of Lingula anatina. Next base: position 189,425 of record NW_019775681.1, on the reverse strand, counting down.
TTGTATATTGTGTTTTGAGAATAAGTGAAGGAATGTGGCACTTTTTGCACTAATGTTTTACTTAATTTAATTTCGTTTTCGTGTTATTTTGATATATATATTATAAGCCTAAAAATTATTCCATAGTGTGTAATAAAAGTTAGTCAACAAAAGGTTTGCCTAACAGATGCATATCATTATCACCTGTTAATACTGCACAAGAATTAGTAAATCAGAAGCAGCCATTGGCATGCATAGATTCCCTGTAGATAACATGGATATAAATTCTACATTTTGTACATAATAAACACACTTTATATTTGGAACTGAAGATGTGAGGTTGTTCTATTACGCTTCTCTGTGCACGTGAAGTGGAAGATTGAGTCGGATCTGGAGTCATGTCGGAGCCCTTAAGCCTGGGTCACACTGCGCTTGCAACCTTTTTGCAACCTCTTTGCAACCTCAGTCGCAAGGAGGTTGCCATAGGTTTTAAAGTGGTCGCTTAAGGTTGCTAACAGGTCGCCTGCGATCGTTGGCACATGAAGGCCAATTTTTGTGCACCGACAACCAGTGCGACTAAAGATGAAAATTATCGGTATCCTAAAGGTTGCCTATCGGTCTCTTCTTGGTTGTCAGTAGGTTGCTATAACCAGTAGCATACCATTTGCAACTGCACGGTCGATTGACTGTATTTAGTCGACTGGTCGCTTACAAGTTTTTTACCAGTAGCAAGTAGTCGGCAGCAGAAGGTTGCAGTTGTAACCGCATGGTCGATTGACGGTCTTTAGTATCTTGGTCGCTAACAGGTTTTTTACCAATTGCAGGCGTTCGAAAATATGTCGCAGGAAGGTTGCAAGCGACTGCAATAAATAGGCGTAGAATGTTGGTCTATTTGGGCAAATACTTTTTCATAATTTGTTATGTAAGCCTTCTAAATGTCAAGGTCGTAAATTATAATGCTTAGAAAAAGAAAACATAAATTGCATTTGTTGGCAATATTTTATACCAATTGCCAAGGCTTTCATATACCAGGTATTTCACAGTTACGAAACAAAAAAAACGTGATGATAAAAGCAATGTACGATTTTTTGACGCTACGTTTATTTATTTTATCATTTTGCGAAAATCATAGGTAAAATGCCGAAAACCTTAATAATATATCGCTGTATGTTAATTAAAATTTGCAAAGCCATATTATCAGAGTAAACAATGAAACAAATACACGAATGCAGAGAAAACGGAAAATAAAAGCAATTTAATCAGCAAGGTATAACTGCTACTTAATATCATAATTTCAACAATCAAAATTATCCACAAATAATTGAACAAATCGTAAAATGTGTCCAATAGACTTAAATAAAAATAGTTTCAACACAAACAATTTAACATCTTCCCAGTGCTTGGTATCCTCACTACAAGGATGGGAGTGTAAAAAGTACACGATGCGCATGACTTGTCACGATTTAATTACGTTGTATTGTAAGTGCCAAACGCCTAGGGTTAAAAAGACAAAGGCAAAACCACACATTCGGTTGCAAATCAGTTGCAAAGCAGTCGGCGACCTGTTAGTAACCGGTTGGATACCACAAGTAGGTTTTTCGGTCGCCAGGAGGTTATCGGTGCTGCACCGAAAACCGGCGCAACTGGATATTAACCCAGCGTTCATTTGGAAACCACTTTGCGAGTTGTTGCAACCGGTCGCCGACCTTTTTGCCACCGGTGACAGTTGCAAGTCGCAAAGAGGTTTTTTGTCCAGTGTGACCGTAACTGCACAGGCCTTGCGACCTCAAAGAGACCAAGTATTTGAACAAGAAAATATTAAAGAGCATTATGAGATTAATAAGGATTAAAACGTATGCAAGTTTATGTTTTTAATTACAGCACTGGTTTCGTTAGGTGAGGGTGTTGTCTTCTCAAATGTTCACAAAACATTGGTTCTATTTTTAGGAAGGAAATGAAAACTTCCTAATTTTCAAGTCGAAGTTCTTTCATCAAATGTTTGTAATCGCCTTACAAGGGGCGTCTTGCAATCCACGGGTTCACCCAGTATTTTCGAGGTTTTTTACTCGTTTTACTTCTTAGGTAAACAAAGTCAATGATTATAGCAGTCCCGTCTTTTTGAAAAGGAGTCGTTTTAGAGTCGTTTTACTAGAACACTTTTGTCTTTTGAGAGGGGAGTTTATGGGAAAGCAGCTACTGGCACAAGTTGGCAACATATATATTCTGTGCGACCTTGCTGCTACCAGTTGACAAGCGATTGCTACAGACCTGCAACCGGTTTTCGGTCACCAAGTGGTTGCAGACAGGTTGTGTATCGCTCGGCAAACAGTGTGCGACTGGTAACCTATAACTTGAAGATGGTCTATAAGAGGTTGCAGATACCATACTGCAACCTTGTTGCAACCGGTTTGCGACTGCTTGCCGATCAAAATTGGCCACAGTTCCTTAATTAGCTTGCAAAGAGATCGCAAGCGACCGCCAGATTTTGTGGTTGCAAAAAGGTTGCAAAAAGGTCGCAAGCGCAGTGTGACCCGGCCTTTATATGAGTTAATTCGTTGATGAAAATTAATACACTGGAATTCAGCAAAGTTCTTAATTAAACTGAAATGGACCGTTCCCAGACCATATCGTACTAACTGTGGATCGATCTATTTCCAAGGGGATTCTCGCTAAATTGCTATCAACTAAAGCGGCTTAAATGTCTGTCACGCCAAATGAAGCTGCAAGGGGGTAATTAATTAGCGTTTAGCAGCTTCGGTAAGCGTGTTAGATCTAGGTATGGGAACCCAATCAAAGTCTCTTTGGAAACCTAAAATTGCATATAAGCACCTGCTAATGGATCCAAGTAATTTAAAAACATTTTACCATGGAAACTGTCCCTACCTGACCCCTTGCACTTTCCACACGCGTTTACAAAACAGTCCCTAGCATTGTCTTCTTTCAGTCCTCGTGATCCCATGGCCGCTTTTACCTTTTTCAATAGGGCCTCTAGTTCCCTTTCCCTATGTGATTTAGTGTCTTGACAAAATCGAGATGGCTGCTCCGAATTACAATCTGGTCTGCAGAAAGAGAAAGTCGAGTAGATAAACAAGTGAATTGTTAAATTGTTCACACATAGAAACTTAATAAGGCTGAGGCTGCTAAAAAGTGACGAGCTTAAATTTTCACAAAAATCCAGTCAGAAGTTAAATGCATTTGTTCACAAGGGATTCTTGTTTAAAACAACCAATAAATATTCGCAAAGAAAGAAGAAATCAAAATGTTTGGGGCAAGTAAAATGCCTAAGCTGCAGTTCATTGATTTGAAAGTAAAGAATGACCATAGAAATTCCCGGGATATACAGCAAATGTTGGTATTTCCTGGAATGTACTGGTTTTTAATTATAACCTTTCAAGAAACATTTATATAGGTGTAAGGGCTCCTATTGTTCTCTCCACTCCTTAGAGATTACTCTTCTGGCAAATGTTGTTCTTATATTCTGTAAGGAAACTGACAGTAAATTGGCAAAGTAAAACAAAAATAACAATAAAGAAAGGCCTGTTGTAATGGAAAATACAACTTATTTTTCACTAGAGTATATTTTGTGAAGATCAAATAGAAACCAGCCGGTTGCTTATGTTTTGTGACCATACTTTTATTGCAGAATTGCTTCTTGTCGCCAGGAAAAAGGCACTGTTTATGTAACTAGAATCATATGTTAAACTGTACACACCTCCCGGAATCCAACTGTACAGAAACATAAAACATATCTTCTCCAAAAGCTGGAGTCTTGCACGCACGTTCTTTTCGCCTTGGAACAATAATAGGGCCGCCTGTAAAAGTACAAATGTAGTTTCACAATTCCACAAACAATGGTACATTGTGCCTAAACAGGCACGCCGTTAATGCATGTACCTCCCAATAAGGATTAGCAGAAGTATCTTTATATCGAGTTTTTGGATTACTATTTAAATTGTGATTGATATTCTAATGAAGTATTCTCAGTATGAGACCTACCCATGACCTTTTAAAATCCATTTTACCTTTTTGAATCTGATAGGCAAACACATCCATGTCATCGATGTCTCTCTGCTTCCGATTTCCACTCCCAGTCCACATGTACAATGGTGTACCACTCTGTGATGTATTTGAGGGGTGTATATCTATGTATACGCCATCAGAATGCATTCCAATATTAAGACTGAGTTGATCAAATATGACTAATGGGAGACAAGACCTGACAACCTGCTGTGCTAGTTCTTTCGTGGTTTTCTTAGATCCTTGCTTCAGTGCTATATACACAGCTTGCCCCATCTGGTACCTGTGCTTTTCATTTGGGTGTCTGTTCTCAATATTTATTAAATTCACGGATCTAACGTTGTAGCCTTTTACCACAATTATCTCTTCTTTGAGGTCAGTTATAACTTGTTCAAGACATTCCACTACTTTTTCCTCGAGGCGGAAATATCGAAAGTACTGCCGCTGTTTATGTGGACACAGAAAGTCCTGTATTTTGAAGTGTTCAGAAATAGACTGGCTTCTATTCCAGCCATCGAAAAGTTTTGGTATTCTGGGCTCTCCATCAAGTTCCTCCGGGATGGCATACTGATGCTCCTCTATAGGTGGTACAGTCACCGCACGCAGTTGTGCATTCAGCAGCGAAACGATCTCACCAAAGTCACCTTCTTGAGGCAAAACGCACACTTTTATTCTGTCATTTTCTTGACGCACATGGTCGAATCCTACGCACCTTGCAAGCCGAGCTAATTCCCGAATTTCTGTCGGGTTTGATTTTGTTACGGTAAGTTCTGCTGCCCTGGAATGAAATGTTTCTCAATTGTAGTATGTCATATGACTATCAAGTTGATAACCGGGGTATTGCTCTTTTGAATAAGTTAAGTACATGTACCTTACCTCCCTTCATAATGAAGCGAGCTGTTCCCATGCTGACCCTGGGGGTGAGAAGATGTCGGTTCGTCCCATGCCTCTAATACCTTGAGCCACTTCATACCTGTATCTGCAAACAAACAGAATGCCACATTTATACACGGTTTGTTATGTTATTATTAACTATAAAGCATTGTATAGAATGAATTACCCCATTAAGCCCAACCCGTGCGTATGGTCCAACTGCTGCAAGTGATAAAACGCAAATAATAAGTGACAAATACACAAAGGATTTACTATCATTACATATATCCTATATATATTAATAATACAAAGTAGAATTAGAGGCTTTAAATATTAGAACATTTCAGTGCTCGATAAAATTACTATTAAATTATTATTATTATAAGCAAATCTAAAAGATTAGCAACCTCATAAAGTTACGCCTCAATTCTTCACCAGGAAACCATATCGTCTCAGTTACCAACATGTAACCTAATGGCAGTCATTGTTAAGCTAGAATTAATAATCCTAATAATTAATAATCCTGTACCTGCTGTTTCAGTATCATCATCTGGCCATGTCTGGTAAACCAAAGCAGCTAAGCGCCGGATCAGAAACACCATTTTAGGCGCCATCACCCTGTCTGCACAGCTGCTCCAATTGTCATCGGATATCTCTAGACAGTCAGTGCAGCGTCTTCCTGGGTTGCCACACCAGGTGTCAAGGTGTTCGCTGTCTTCGAACATTACATCTCCGTACGTGTACTGCAACAAACTGTAAGCAAATTGATTCATAAACAGGACTATGCCTCAGACACATAATTAGCATAAGGTTTTTACAATGCATTTTGATGAAGAGTTACAGATGTTTAATTTTATGACGGTCACAACATGAAGAAGGGTTAACTAATTTAAACTGTATAATGGATCTTTTTTGTTCAAGAATTTTTGTGAAATGCAGGACTTCTAAAAGTGCGAGATTGTAGTAATTGTTTTACCTTTCGAATCGGTCACTATCCCGAGTAATTCTTGTCTCCATTGGCATGCAAACGTCTTCCAAGGAAAGATCATTGGTATTCTGTGGTGATTTCATCGCTTCACATTCGTCTCTGAGTACATATTCTAAAACAGTACATCGGATTGTTACATTAAAAAGGCAAATAACATAAAATATGAATAAATTTGCAATTCCGGTATGCGTTTTGAATTTTAAGTACCTATTAAAGCCTGTTTTTATTTATTTTGTAATAGCATTATTAATTCATATAAAGGTAATACACTACCGGTATGTTCACACAAACGTTGACTCCTGAACACACAGTCTTTTAAGGATCGACTTTACATTAATTATCAGACACAGCATCAAAGCACACATCTTACGTGGGGGGCTTTTCTTATTCGTCTGATCAGCACTACTACGCCGGACTCTCTTTCCATTAGGTGTCACAATATCACGTATGGTGCTTGTTACACGGACTTTCCTTACCTTAAAGTCAATTTGTATTAGGTTTAAAGATGTGTTTGTTGGTGTCGAAGTAAATATGGGAAAACCACCCGCACTCATTTCTTTACGTTGGAATTTCTTATCCCCACCGCAAGAATACGTCATTTGTGGGAAAAAGTTGACTTTGGAGCTATTTTTTTGTAAATACCCTTTAACTCTCTCCAATACGTCACAACGAGGGTGTCGGTAGTCAAGATGGTGCCAAGGGTTGCCAGTAGTTACGACAACAGATGGTTTAACAGTTCCAAGAAATAAGTCACTGTTTGCGAGAGAACGCGCAGCCCCATGGTGTGCTAATTTATATACAGTTGATGCCTTTTTATCCGATTTAAGAAAGTCATCGTTCACAGAGCTCAGATCCCCAGGAAATAGCATACTCAGCTTATTGTACGTCAATCGTAGAACCAGGCCTCCATCATTTTTAGAAGAACTTTGGCCAGATGAAAGTATGTGTATCTTTGCATTACCTGAGCATATATTTGGGTTATACGTTCCTTTATTACAATCTTCCCAGAGACAAGGTTGTATTCTTTTCACGTTTTCTTTTTCAAATAAATCGGCCACCCGATTAGCAGCATTTTGTGGTATAATTAAGGTCACAGAAGATTTTATTTTTGTCCACAGTCCGTTTGCGTTAAGAACAGGCTCGAGCATGTTCACATGGTCTGAATCTGTGTGTGTTATATAGACGCGATCAAGTTTTGTCAAATGGTTTCCTAAAAAGCGAGCGACTTTTACACCTGTCCAGAACCCGGCAGATTTTGAAGACAAGGAGCCCATGTCTATAAAGATGATATCCCCATCATTGCGTTCAGTTCTCGGACACTGGATGACGGTGGCATCACCCTGGCCCACTGGGAGAATGAAAACGCGCAATGCGTTTTTGGCTGCTTTAGGTAGCGCAGGATCACCTTGAATTAAAAACAAGAAAAGATGCGAAATGAACTAAGTTAGAAAAAAAACATTTTTGCAGAAATGTACGTAGCATTTATCACTCGGACAATAAATATTAGATTAAATTTTATTATCTTGAACAGGTTAAAGGATCTCAATGCTCATAGAAAGTAACAGCTTTTACAGCACCAGCATTATTATTTTTTTTTTTTGAAAAGTCAAGGTCTACCCCCCTGAATGAGGCACATGAACTGTTAAAAATTTTTTTGAAATTTTCACACCCTTCTAACTCCCATGTACCGTACATACGCCATGAAGTTTACAATATTCACAGATTCAGCGGTTTTAGACGCTTGTTCGGCATTTTGGTAAAGTATATCATATTGTGAGTAATAAATAACAAGGCAGCAAAGCTGTCAAATGTACAGACAAAAAACAGAAAAAAAAAAGATGCAAAATAGGTCATTTTGTCAATTTTGATGCAATAATAAATGCTTATAATAGCACAGTCAGTCAACACTGATTTTTAATCATGCACAACAGGTAACATGGTCAATAACAGGAGCAGATCCAGAGATATTTTCTGACAGTATTCCAAAGTATCTTTGTTGATCCATCCTCCATTTTGATGGTCTTCCAACAGAAACCCGTTCATATAAACTTTAAAATCTGACTGTCTTCCAGGAGACCCAGAAGATGGTCTCAATCCACCCCTTCAATAAGATTACAGTTTCAGGACCATGAGAGTTAAAATTCACACGATGAAAGTCCCAATATATGAAAAATGATGACAGTGCATAAAATATTATTACAGCGTGTTTAAAGACATAAATACCAATACAACTGCCTATGTGGAAATACTGAAAATGTGCAGAACCTCAGGTGAATGGGAGTTAAAAATCACATCTTAAAAATGCCAGTGTTAGAGAAAAAATTGAAAAGAAAACAACAAAAATATAATTCCAATGAAGCTGCTATTCACTGCTTCCTTATTATGGACACTATGTTATCTAGCAGAGAGCTTAACCTTTGGGAGTTTACAGGGAAATATCAACAAGTGTGCTTTATGAAATTTCATTTAATGGCCCCTTAATTAGGCAAATGAGTTTATAGCACTGAAATTAGCCCAATGAATACCCAAGGGGAATTTACAGACTGACCACACAAATTTGTCTATCAAAGGTCTTCAGGCCCATAAGTCACACCTTAAGAAAAGCAGAAAACAATAATGCACAAAATAAAACAGGAGACTGCCAATTCTGATGCAATAATACATTATGTTTAACTGCACAGTCAACATCAAATTTTAATTATGCACAACAGGTAACAACAGATGAAAGTAAAAGCATAGGGCTCCAGGCCCATCAGAGTTCAAGTTTACAATTAGAAAGTGCCAGAATGAGAAAAATGAAAATTTCACAAAAAATTCATAAATTTAATAAAAATGATAATCCAATAGAGCTGGTTCTCTAATATGAGCTGTATGTCAATCCTAAGAATCATTCTTGTAAGAATAGTTAAAAAATAGAAAGTAACACTTTACTTTACATAATATTAATGGTGGCAGAGCAGAAAGTAGGTTTTTTGTCAATTTTGATGCAACATTACATAATGATTAACTAATTAAATACCACCAATTTTAAAATATCTACTATTAAAAACTATGACATTAAGAAAATTTGATTACCACTGGGCTTCATGCCCAAGGGAGCTCTAAGTCCCACATTGAAAATTGCAACATGTGAAAGATAAAAATTTTCACAAAAAAACCTGTATTACTTCCAAACAATTAACTAATGAGACAATTTTCAACTGAAGCTGTATTTCAGTCCTATGGTTCTTTCCTGTAAGTGTGAGAAGAGCAAGTGACATGGTTTTCCTTTCGCCGCCACTACGGAGGCAGGGCCCAGAATAGGGTTTTGTTCAATTTTGATGCAATATTACACAATGCTTAACAGCATAACAACCATAAATTTTTTAATAATAAAATAAAATAAAAGTATCATGGATATTCAGAAAATGTGACTAGCCCATAGAGTTCAGAGTCATACTTTGAAAATCCCAAAATGTAAACAAGAGAAAACTGTATTGAAAGAGTTTATTTCCAATTTCAACACCTTTTTTTTACATAAAGCAAAATAATCAATTAACTGTCATTTTTATATGATCAATTAAAAAATATGTTGTCAAAGCAAAAATATCAATAGAACAATTATAAATGTCCAACATGCTCCATTCTGAGATTCTGAACATAGTGAATGGTTGAATCTGACAAACTGTGAAGATACGTTTTTTTCCATTTTTGACACTTATTACACAATACACAATATCAGGTTTACCATAATTTTTATATAATCAACTAACAATGTTGTTAAGATGCAGAAAATGTCAAAAGAACAACTTAACATATCTAATTAGTTCAAAAATGAGACCGTTAACATGCCTGAGAATTAAATTTGAGGAAAAAAACACTTATATACAAATAAAGGCATAACTTCACCAAACCTTTACTGATCAAGCTTATTCTCAAAACTTAATCTGTATTTCAGTAACACTGATCACTACTGTGATATTCAAGACAATTGGCCAATCAATTTTCCTTAAAAAGTGTTATAGGTGTTGCATATATGCTGAAAAAAGTGAAAAAATAGCAAAACTTTTATAAAAATGCCCTGATCATGCCAATTTCTGAACTTGACTTGCGTATTATAGATATTCATCAGTTCTGTAAGTTTCAAGCCAAAAAGTAAAGCGGTTTTTCACTTATTGTGCTATCAGGGTTGCATATATGCTGAAAAAAGTGAAAAAACAGCTGACTTCCATGAAAATGTTCCTATCATGCTGATTTTCGAACCTGACCTGCATATTATGAATATTTATCAGTTCTGTAAGTTTCAAGAGCCAAAAGGTAAAACGGTTTTTCAAATATTGTGTTATCGGTGTTGCATAAATGCTGAAAAAAGTGAAAAAACTGCATAACTTCAATATAAATGGCCTGATTATGCTGATTTTCGAATTTGACCTGCGTATTAAGAATATTTATCAGTTCTGTAAGTTTCAAGCCAACAGGGTAAACAGTTTTTTCAAATATTGTGTTATCGGTGTTGCATAAATGTTGAAAAAAGTGAAAAAACTGCATTACTTCCATATTAATGGCCAGATCATGCTGATTTTTGAACTTGACCTGCGTATTATGAATATTCATCAGTTCTGTAAGTTTCAAACCAAAAGGTAAAACAGTTTTCCACTTATCGTGTTATCGGTGCTACATAAATGCTGGAAAAAGTGAAAAAACAGCATAACTTCCCCAAAAATGGCCTGATCATGCTGAATTTCGAACTTGACCTGCATATTATGAATATTCATCAGTTCTGTAAATTTCAAGCCAAAAGAAAAAATGGTTTTCCACTTATCGTGTTATCGGTAAAAGTGCACGGCGACGACGACGGCGACGACAGACGCAGGTGATGGCTATATGTACAGACACATCTGTGTCTGTACATAAAAATGCTCACAAAGGATAACATATTATGTTTGCAGTATGAAGTTTACAAGTATATTTCCAATGTGTACAATACATACAAATCCTCTAATTTGTTCTTGGAAGTTGAAAAATATGAAAAACTCACTCTTATTTTAAGTTGTCTGAATGAAGTCCTCTGTATGTCTAGTAAATGCATGATACACAAATTTCGGTGTTTATGAGCACTTGCCTTTTGTTGTAAATAATAGTGTAGGGTAAATAATACCTTCTTTGGAAAAATCTAGAGGAACATGCGTCTATAACGGGTTAGAAAGCCGCCTATATCTAATGAGAAATTTGAGCTATGAACATTATTTAGATAGGTAAATCCACCATTTTTTGGATAGCATACAAGTGTTAAAATCAGTAATTTTCGAATATCGCAAACTTCAGAGGGCATGTAGAGGGGGGTTAGTGGGCTTTAAAAATTCTTAAGAAATACTATTATGACTTTTTAGACCTATTACATAATTTCAGGGGGTAGCACTAAAAGTTGGTAATTATCACCCCCCCCCCTTTAAATATTTAACTTGTAGGAGATTTGCAATAGGTAGGCACTGTGAGAACAAAGCTTTAAGCTGTTCAGTATTAAGTTGGTATATTGTTCACACAATGCAGCCGATTACAAAAATGGCTACACTGCCCTCAAAATATGAAACATATACTGCAAATTTAGTATAGCATTCAGAGTTCTATATATGCGGTAAAGAAAAGCACCATTTTCTAAGTTCGACAACATGAGGTACTTGTATAATCGTCTTACCTGCGTTATTGCTGTAGCCAGTATTTTTATTATTTTTTTCATCTTTTGGTACCCTTATGGCTAAAGTATTGTCGCGAAGTACTTTGGAATTACAGAAATTTTCGCCACAAGATGTCCAATCCTTGAGTAAACGCATATCCGCCTTTCTGGCTCCTTCGAGGCTCAGAACAGCTGTGTTACCGTAATCGGCACTTCCTATCACCTTTAAATCTATTATCAAATGAAGTCAAATTCATTTCAGTATATATTCCAATAAAGTACTAACATACAGTTAGTTAGTTAGCTAAAAACATGGCTGCACTTTAACAATTATTACTTAGCGTCACTTGTGTCACTTCAACCACTCTTCCTTTGCTGCCAGACTTTTATTTCATTTTTAACTTGCATTTTAGTTATTTTATTTTAAATTTATTTAAATACGTCTTTTAATATTCCTCTATTCTCACTAGTGATTTTATTCAACTACAATCAGGGGCGGATCCAGAGAAATTTTCTGAGAGTCTTACAAATTATTATTTTTGATCCATCCTCCGTTTTTGACCGTCTTCCGACAGAAAAAAATTAGATACCCGTCAATGTAAGCTTGAAAATCTGACCGTCTTCCGGAAGACCCAGAAGACGGCTTAAATCCGCCCCTGACAATCATAATAAAAATAAACCAAAAAATACCATTGCAACACAATACTCTGGTCCCCTTTTATTCACAAATAAATTTCCGGTAAATCTGCACACAAAGAAAGTATATACACGCAGAATGTCTTTTAATAAAAGACAAAATATATATAACTGATGAACATTTCATTCAGTCGTGTTTCATTATTAATAGAAATTTAAGTATTATTTGATATTTTCAGATGAAAATACATTTGTGCAATCTATTAATAATCATCATAAGTTTAAACATTCCATTTTCTATCCATAATGAAAAAGCAGGAACAAATCATTCGGTCACGCCGTGAGCTGCCTCAGTATGACTGTTAGACTAAACACTACTCATCAATGTATCAGTAATTTTATCACTCCATAACATCACGTGAGCTTCGCTTATTGATTTTCTAAATGTTTTGTTGGTGTCAAACGCTTTAAATGTCAGTATTTGTAATTATTATTTTCCTATAAATTAAAATTATCTCTTGATAACCATAATAATCAAGTAAAATTACATTATGTGTAATTGTGCTATGATGTCTTCACTTTATGCGAAATCGATCTTAAGTAGACGGTTCGAGGCCATAATCGTTTTTCTGGACACGCTAAAACCCCCGGCCCTTTACACTGGACGGCGCCCTTTCTTCGTCCTTTGTGCGACCAGGGGCTCGTTTCACGTAGCCGTCGTTTGTTCTCTCGCTTGTTATTGTGTCGTTGTTACCATACATATTTAAGGACTGGTCAGTCGCTAACTGTAGAATTTCATCGTACGCATGCGTAATGAATGGAATACAAATATTGCTTAGTTACCATTGCAATCGGTACCGTCAGCCGGCAATGTAGACTACAGTGTTTCATCAGAAGCAGAATCTGTTAGAATATACAGGGTATGAGCAATGATGCAGTTTAGGAAAAGTTGCGCCTGACTACACAGAAAAAGTGTCAAAAAGGATGGTAGCGATCCTTTACGACGACCTGAAAGCAGAAGTTCTTATGCGCATCCAGCCGCCAAAAATTGGAGGGGAAGACCCTATTCCCATAGATTTTAGATCGATCTATCCCTGTGGGGAGTCTCACTAGATTACTGTCAGCTTGGCCGGCTTAAGCGCCTGTCCCGCCCACTAAAAGCTGTAAGGGGGTAATGGTGCGCGCTTGGCTTACTGCAATTTAGCGTGAACCCCAAGGGTTTTAAGTCGATCTAAATCTAATTCTCTGGGAATGCACCCTTAGAGCATTTGTGACACTTACGCAAGAGTTCCATATCCGGTAGACTGTTTCGAGAGTACGTTGAGCAACGAGAGGTCTAGGGACCGAACTTTACGATTGAAGTTAGCGGTGGGTTAACGACAGCTTCGTGAAACGCCACTCGATTTTCGCCACTCGAAAATCGTTAACTAACAACAGTTTCCTGTAACTGGCCCCGGGTCGCCGTTTGACGAAAAAAAAAACGCATAGTCATCGCCAAGATCGCACAAAGAACGTTCAAGCATCGCCGAAGACGCCATGGTGGGAGTTTTGAACCTGTTCAAAACAATCGCCCAGAGAACGCGATCGAGGATGGACGTTGCAAGGTTGCTCAACGGACTCGAAGAGGACGCAAAAGTATCGCTGAGGTAGTGGAAAGTAGACACAAGTATCGCTTTGGTTGCAGAAAGAATGCTTAATGATCGGTCAGTTGTCGGCACGTAAAGAATTGTTTTACTCTCAAACGGGCCATGCTAGGATATTTTTACCAGAGATACATTGACGACATTTTTCTTATATGGACACACGTAGAAGATTACCTCAAAAAAGTTGCAGAACTTTTCAACAATGAAAACCCGTCGATACGCCCACTCTTAACTATTCCAACCAACAACAAAACTTTCTGGATACAACCGTCTCTATAAAACACAATAGACTGGCTACATGTGTATATCGGAAACCTACGGACCGCTCGGCCTACTTACATCACACCAACTTTCACCCTTCACACATCAAAAAATCCATTGTAGCCTATTTAGCCAGACCTTAAGATATAATAGAATCAACTCGGAACCCGAAAAGAAGAGTGAACAGCTTACAGATTTGCAAAAGCTTTTTGAAAGACGGCAGTATGACACACAAATGATCCAAGAAACCATGGCGCGGGATTTGCAGCATATATTTGACTCCGACACTATGCTTAAAGACATTTTTCCATCTCCACCTATCGTCTCTTTCAGACAGCCCCCTTATCTGAAAAAACTCCTGGTTAACAATAACAGCCTTGGCGTCACGGGCACATTTCCTTGCAACAACAGAAGGTGCCTTCTCTGCCCGTGCATCATTAACAACCCCATCATCACTCCGGGAGGCAAGACACTCATCCCTAGGGGAAAATACACTTGCGACTCTCAGAACGTCATCTACTGTACTTGATGAAATGTAAAAAATGCCATCAAATGTACGTCGGAGAAACAAGCCAGAAATTAAAAGACAGAATTAGACACCACCGCTGCACTGTAAACAACAAAAACCTCTTCGTACCAGTGGGACAGCACTTCAACACGCCGAACCACTCAGTTAATGACATCACTGTCACCGTCCTAAAAGGAAACTTAAATGACACTAGGCAAAGACGGATCGCCGAACAGAAATTTATAAGAACACTAGACACCTTGAATAATGGACTCAGTAGGGACAATAGTTTTTTAAATGAGTATTGATTTTTTTTTTGTTACGTAATTTTGACGTTGTTTACGTATAGCAGGCTTTTGGGCCATCGCATGTCTTCAACACATCACCGACGTCACGTACAGTATCCTAGGAGTTTGTTTTTTTACTTTTTGTTCAAAATCCCCGAAGAAGGCCCAGGGGCCGAAAGCTCGGATTGTATTTAACAACTATAATGAAGATCTTTCTAGGTGCATCAATATATATACTTCTATTATTACCAAGATCTATACGGTGAATCAACATGAATCCACATAATTCTCAATTAAAACTTTGACATAAACAATGTTTCAATTGTATTTTAAAAATACTTTAATTTATAGACATAGTATGGACATATTCTCTATGATATCAAGCGCACGTCCCTCCCCGTGGCTTCCTTCTCATGACATCATTCCAAATCAGAATACAGCTGAACTAATACTATTTCTTCCTGAAAAGCAGACTTCGACGGATGTTTGTCTACGTCGCCGTTTTTATCCACTTCCGGTCTGACATAACAGCCGAATTGGCGAGTAGCCCGGTCCAATCTAAGCCCACCAAATACCTCCACTCCCTTCTCATTTCTCTCGTTGGTACACACACACACACACACACACACACACACACACACACACACAAAAAAAAAAGGGTAGTATAATTATACCTTCATGAACTACAGGGTGTATTATTACAATTAGTTTTAGTCAGATTCGCTGTCTACAATTTGCTCTAGTTTTCCTAAATGCTAATACTGAATTCAATTGGCTAAACAAAATAGGGTTGAATTGACTTGTTTTAGTCAAATTTAAACCATTTCGAGAAAAAATAATGATGAAAAGTAGTAATTTGGCTAAACTAATAAATTATAATAAGTACTAGTATATACCTTTTCCTGTATTGCTTCTCACTAAATCTTCCAACACAGCAACCTTGCTTTGTAAAGGCCCATTTATGTTATTGCCTTTTTGGTACACATTGCTGAAATATTTAAAAAATACCATCAATTCCCATGTATAATTGTATAACTATACCAGTGTGTGTTCATGGAAATCTTCCACTTACTCCAGCATTTGATGTCATATCCATCTTCTTGGACCAAATGATTAAAAAGGAATATCCGTTTGACTGTTGCCTAACGCCCTCTTTGTCGGTTTCATCTTTTGTTAAATTTGTTTTTATGGTTGATGGAGAAAATTGAGAAGGCAAGGTACATGTGTCTCCGCCACATAATGAATGTATACATTATATGAAATTCAAACAAGCTGTGCACTGGAATGTAAGAAAAAGGAATGCACTATACAATGTTATCATTTCTAGTATATTACTTCTTATATGTCGCCTTTATTTAATCCAACTATAAAACGTGTTTTTTCGGTGCATGATAAGAACTGACATACCTAACTGGGCATGCATTTGCGTAGCGTTTACGCCGACTTCCTTTTTTCAGTGCCATGCAAACCATGCATCTCTTGTTTACTACGGCAACGTCATTTGTTAAGGATATTGGCTTATGGAACGCATCATGGTAAAACTCATAACTCCTACAACGGTACAAAATAAATCCTCAACAAAAATATATTCTTCGAAAGACTATGTCACAGCAAAGCTCTAAATGTTATATACAGTAGAGTGTACATACAGGTATATAGCAGATAAAATAATGTCCCGAGTGTACTATAAAGAACAGTGCAAAATCAGAGGCGAAGAAAATCTTCCTCCATGACGTCATTACAAAACACCATATCTAAACTTCGACATTTCTGCTGCCCCGCCCCCTCCATTATTAAATGCGCTGTCCCAACTAGCGTAAAAGAGGTTCATATGGACATTAGTGCGGTATTGTACAACTCAAACGCTGAACATTTTTGAGAATGCGCAACATTCTTTTCCTCCTTCCAACTGGAATAGATTCAATCGGTGCTGTAAAAGACCTACACTCTACTCTCCAACTGGTAAAAGCTGTGATGAATTTGTGAAATGGTATTTTATTTCTACCGCATATTACAAACCGTTGTGATACGTTATCCAAACGCTAACCAAGCGTAAGACATGCGGTAAACACGCTAATCGAACGTTACAGATACGTTCAATACGTTACTTGTCCGCGAACACTGCGTTGCTTATGCGCTTTGCAAGGGCCAGGCTATATATCACTCACCGTGTGAAAATATACTTTATAGCGATTTGAACGTCATGCCATCATATACCTGGTGCACCCGTAACGTAAGGGTAACATGCAACTCAAACGCTTGCATACTTACAAAACTTTTAGAACATGCTCAAAATTTTCTCTCTACGTTTGTGAACGCACACCAACGTTTAACTGCAAACGTATTCGAACGAATCCCTTTGTCTGCATACATGCAAATTTCTTCATACATGTACGTTGGAAAAATACGTCTTTTAAGCTACATGTGACAGGACCGCAAGGGATTTGTAAGCTATACAGTATTACATGTATACACTGTATCTGACTATTAAAGATATACAACGTAACATACCACCATGTTGTTCCCATTGCCACAATATTTAAGCTAATTGCTTTCTTCTTAGCAAGGACAAGTTTTAAGCCGCCTGTGATATGAAGATGTCCTGTTGCAAGTGCGCCCAACTCTTTCTCCATCTCAAAGTGTAGTTTCAGTTCAGGTTTGAGGCTATAAAGAATGGTATGATATAATAATAAAATAAAAGAAATCACTATAAACACCTGTATAATTAGAGGATCAGAGAGGCGATACTGAACTGGACTCTAAACCCCCTTTCTTATGAATGTGCTGAAAATATAGAAATATGATAAAAATAAGTAAAACACATATGGAAACGAGAGGAAACAGGTACTGCCTCGACACTGGTTGAAATCTTCAGAACAAATACATTCATTTATTTAAAAAAGTATAGACATCATGTAAATGTTATAGCCATAAAACAGTTTGTGAGAGGAAAGATACATGGCACGTACATGCGATGTCATAACTACACTTACTGAGAGTATATATATATTTTGCAAGTGAAGTGAAGCCAAAAGTCACCGAAAACTCGGCGTTTGCTTCAAAATTGGCTTCCAACCATAATGCAGCATTAACGGACACTTCCAATGTCACCGTCGAACCAAAAGGAAGAGGTATAAGAGAGAAGGAGATGATAGGAAAGGTTTTTTCCTTCCAGAGTAACATTTCTAGGTCCGCAGAGAATTCAACGGTAACCTAGAAATCCATCTGATAGTTGAGCTTAGCCTCCGCATCAAACCAAGGGAACAAAACACATCGGCTATCTGAATGCATGTTCACCTTAGCTGGATACATTCTTATACTGTGTACTCCATGACACCAAGAATCTCTCTTTGAATTTGATAAAAAAGTAGTAAACGTTTTCATATATCTACCTTTTTTTCAACTAATTAACTACTAGTTATATAATATTTTTGTAATCAATCTTGCATTTAGAAAAAAGACATCTTTTATGTACCACCAGCTGGAGTAAGCGCCTTCGTATGGAGAAAAAAATTCAGTGTTGTGCTTGACAAGCTTTACAAAATATATTTGACAAGGATTCTCAATTTTGGTTGAAAACTACAATTTATAACTAAAGCATGGGGATAAATAAAAGGTAAAATCCAAGAAAAAGTCAATTAGAAAATCAGACACGACAATACAGGAAGCTAAAATCACTTGATCAGAATAGGTATTAAAAACCTTCAGCGTTACCCTCAAATCATTCTTAAAATTTGATCAACTAACCTTGATCAGAGCCTTATAATACCGATTGAAATAAAGTGTACTTTATTTCGTGTCCTTTCTGAAACGTAAAAGTGATCTGGACCCAAATGCGTTGAATACCAGTTTGTCGATATACTATTTATGATAAATATAAGATTTCCAAAATATTATACAGAACAGGAACAAGGAAGACACTTTTTAGAAAAACCTACCTTATTTCCAATGGTGCGCTGAATGCAATACTGAAGAGGTCACCATAGCCCCAGGATATCCCCACGTCTATTTCAAACTAAAAAAAGCATTTAACACAAAAATATTCAATATTCGCATTTATAATGCTCAATACAAAACATAATTTTACAGCTGTAGGCCTATAGTATTTTATATACCTGTGAAAAGCCGGATTTTACAACAACATATCGTGTAAAACTTGCAACATTGTCTAAAATAAAGCTTTTGGCAACTGCGGATTCATAAATACAACATAAATACTTCATTGAAAGAAACAATAAATTCCATTAACTTAGTTCATACCAAGTTGAAATCGAAAATAATTGTCGCCCCACACCATATCGACACCATTTTACATCTTATTTTTATTACAACCAAGCCATGAGGGTTAGCACACCATTTTTGAATACCTTTGGATAGATAGACATATACCCTTCTGCATCTGCATTGAAGTTTATGGTAGATGGAAGCGGAGTAAACGGTCTCAGCACTGAACTGGACTCCAAACCCCTTTCCTTTGAATGTGCTGAAAATATAGAAATATGATAAAAATAAGTAAAACGCATATGAAAACTAGAGCAAACAGGTACCACCTCGACACTAGTTAAAATGTTCAGAACAAATACATTAATTTATTAAAAAAGCATAGACATCATGTAAATGTTATAGTCATAAAACAGTTTGTGAGAGGAAAGATACATGGCACGTACATGCGATGTCATAACTACACTTACTGAGAGTATATTTTGCAAGTGAAGTGAAGCCAAAAGTCACCGAAAACTCGGCGTTTGCTTCAAAATTGGCTTCCAACCATAATGCAGCATTAACGGACACTTCCAATGTCACCGTCGAACCAAAAGGAAGAGGTATAAGAGGGAAGGAGATGATAGGAAAGGTTTTTCCCTTCCAGAGTAACATTTCTAGGTCCGCAGAGAATTCACCGGTAACCTTGAATTCCATCTGATAGTTGAGCTTAGCCTCCGCATCAAACTAAGAGAACAAAACACATCGGCTATCTGAATGCATGTTCACCTTAGCTGGATACATTCTTATACTGTGTACTCCATGACACCAAGAATCTCTCTTTGAATTTGATAAAAAAGTAGTAAACGTTTTCGTATATCTACCTTTTTTCAACTATACTACCAGTTATATAATATTTTTGTAATCAATCTTGCATTTAGAAAAGAAAGACATCTTTTATGCAGTATCACATATAAATATCACAATATATTGGAATAACCGACTTCTCCTGATAATCTATTTCTTACCTGAAGCAAATAACGTTTGAAGCGGCCTCTTCTGGTACGAGGGTCCATATCAATTTCCAATTCACTGGAAGGTAATAAAGTAATCTATGCATGTGCCGACTTTACCTTGCAAACCTTTTATGTACACATGAAGACGTTTCTTGGTATGTATGCAAAAATACAGGTAAGAAAGATGTGGGTTATCTATTTATTCTTGATAAGTACGACAGAATACATTTCCTTGTCCTCCTCAGAATAGGGGACTAACTAGTCCGAGGGACAACATGGCGACCTACTACAAAGTTTGCCGTCTTATCCGCTAAAAGACACTGAATAGATAACCCTTAGGAAAGTACTGAAGTGGGTCGGACATATTTGACCCTTGGATTAGTTAGTCCTCTATTCTGAACGAGGCCCTTGTCATGTCGATGAATCAGTAGCTCGACATTCAACTGGCGCAGACGATATGTGTGTTACGCCTCTACCGTGACCAAAATCAAAATCTGAAGGGAGGTTTTAATGTTTGTCTGATAAACGGATTAAATCTCGGCTCCGAAGTTTAACTGCTAGCACCCTGAAGGGCTGGCGTATGTGGTAGGCGGGGAGACCGTTAAAGGACTTGCGACACGTTTAACTCCATTTCTCGAATTTAGTAGATTAAGCACTCAATCTGTACACTAAATATACGTTTGAATCGATTACCCTATAAGGACCCATTCAGATCGAGAATAGCCACGACCTAAATATGGCGGACCTACAAGAAAGGAAGACCACTTAATCCTGTAATGGTCTCTCTGCCTCTTACACGCTTCCCCATGCGTCGTCCCTCGACCGGTTGAATTGAGCCGAGATTTAATTACTGTGATCCTGCAGGGACGACGCGTGGGTAGCGTGTGAGAGGCAGAGAGACCATTACCGGATGAAGTGGTTTTCCTTTCATGTAGGTACGCCATATTTACAAGTAGGTTGCGGCCTAGCTAATGCTCTGCTCTTCTTGATCTGAATGGGGCTTTAGTAGTATAAAAACAATCTATAAGCGAAAAAAGCGTTTTAGTAAACCCCACCTCAATATGCAAACATGAAGGAACAGATCTGGGTACGTGGTACTGTGACGACATTGAAGCCAAATATCTTTGTTTCAGCTGAGCTACATAGTGAATACAGTGAAGATAGGGAAGGTCATGTTGAACAGAGCTGGGCAATTTTCGTAATGCCTTACCTTGAGCTTCCAATTTGTGTATTTTGATAAAGATATCCTTAGTTGGGCATGTTTTCTGAAGAATATTGTCCGTTCAAACTACATGTATTCCGACAGTCTGACGCGAACCCTTTAACAGATAAGCGGCACCACTTTTAGATGGGGTTGATCATATTTGATCCGCGGACCACCTATTCTGCGGATCATCTGTTCTGTTCTATTATGTCTAAGGTTAAGCACACAAATCGACATTTTAGGCTGGAGTCATTGTTTCCTTCACGGGGCCGATTGATCTTTTTCTGCACCTTGGTAACCTCTGACCATTCACCACTTATGTGTTTGCCATCTCTGTTAAACATAGGCTTGGTGATCGAACCCAACAACCTGTTCAGTTAGATGGGCAATTCGTGTTGTACAATACACGTGTCAACATCAAAATATAATACGGTTACCCTTTTCTTATAACAGGAGGTACATAGACTAGTACACCCAGGCCAGGGAAGTGATATATATATATATATATATATATATATATATATATATATATATATATATATATCCAATAATTACTTGATTAGCCCTTATATGTTTATATTATAATTGTCTAAAAAGTAAAGATGATACTTACAAAGTAAACGAACTGTCGAAATATGCATAACAAGATATACAGTTAAGTTCAGTTGCAACTTCACCATTCATATGCCAGTTTTTCCCTGGGGATTCATGCGACTTGTCTACATCAAGAAGCGTGCTTTCGCTTTCAAAGGATAAGTCTTTCTCACGGCTCACTTTGGCTTCAAATTTCCCGCTAGCCTTATTCGACGACGGATCATAATTAAAGTCACTTCCTACGCCCCCTTGATGAACTCCCCAGTGAATCGGCGTCAATTTTTCTGTCAAAGTGTCCTTAGCATATTTGACTGGGTCAGTAAACGCATCCCACCAATTTCTCCGCTTCTGGCGATGGTGTGAGCCGTTTGTCATTTTTCCCGGTTCGTGTCGATAGAATACCTTTGCATGTTGAAACATATCTACAAAACTAAAAATGACAAAATTTTGTCATTTTTATCATAAATCTTGTAGCATTGGACAGTTTTTTTAAAGTCCTCATAGAATTAAAAACCAACATGACTTCTGTTTCGTAATCTTTGAATTTAATAAAGATCAAGCAAATAACCATCAGTATTTTTTTCTGTACAGTGTATATCATTGAGTGAATTGGTAAACACTTTCTTAATAATCTAACAGTACTGGCGGTACATTATGTGTTCCGTCTATATTAATGATGTTAATCTTCCACTATTTAAGACTTGAATATTTCCCCGAGCCAAGTAAATACTGTATGTAAAAACGATAAAGAAAAAATTAAAAGGATGAGATGAAGGGGATGTTTTACCTAAATACCAAATTAACAACAAAAAGACATTAGCATATATGTTTCTTGATGCGGGGTCCCTTAAACGTTTGCGATGATAAGTCTTTTTTCACAAATCTTATTACATTACGCACTGATCCCGAACATTCGCGTCTTCAAAGGGAAGACCGAACACATTTGGCAACAACTAAACTGGGTTTTAGGGTCAAAAGATAGTATGCCAGTATTCAGCTCTGTGTGAAAGGGTACTGAATACACTGCTTGCAGTTGTTATCGCCGAAGGTATGTTATGCCATAAAGACGTTATCAAAAATACCGAAAATACATGAGTACATGTATGTTTATTCTAAGGTAATGTGAATTTGGTATGGTACAATTCATTATTAATGTGCTTTTAGTTATGGTATTTACAGCCTGTACTTGTCATTAGTTATGACATTAGTTTTGGCCTTAGTTGAACCTAAAACACTTACTTTGCAATAGAAGTTGATAGTTCAACTTTTTTTTCGGACCGAATCTTTATACTGTCTATTTTACGGTGTATCCCTGCAACGCTGTGTGGGGGTGGGCTAAGATAACACCCCCACTTACTGCTACCCATCACGATGTCACCAGGAGACCAAGTGGACGCCAGGCTGCTGTGGTTTACGATTACTAGGATGTTCGGGCCCTTGCACAGAACGCGCTGCAACAGTTCAATTATTGAATAAGATAAACATTTGAACATATACATATTTGAATATCATTATTATGATTGGTTGCGTTTTATATTTACACTTACATTTAAGTTTATTTTAGCTACTTGTTTTATATTTCAGCATAAACACCAAATCGTAAGCTCGTTTATCATTTCCCAAAGCTTATTTTAAAAGTGGACACATAAATAATGTAGATGTATGTATATAACATGAGAAACATTGTGGAATAATGCTCATTGGGGAGTATTACTGCTCTCAACCATGCGAAAGGCAGTGTCGTTTGAGAAGTTTTTTTTTCATATTGCCAAGAAAAGATAACTCTATAACCAACATGCAATCCCGTTAGTACTAAGTAATATACATTGTAGGGGAGACCGGGTCTAGTTGGGCCGGGGTAAGTTGGCCCCCATCAATTTATGAAAAGGTAACTACAGGGTAAAAAAAATTGGTCACACCATTTAGTAAAATGACCGTAGCCTACAATGCTGAGGAAGTATCGGACGTCATAAGTTTTACTTAGGCGGTGAGGCCAAATAAACGATTTTTGCACCCAAAAGTAATTTTGTTTAAGAGCTTTAAAAATATATTTTTATAGGCTTTTGATCGATTAAAGTATACGTATAGAGCATCAGACTAAAGCTAATTGTTTCAAAATTTGCTTAAATGTATTAACGTAGTCCATTCTTGCATCATAAACGACTGCAATCTTCAATTCTAAAAAATTGTGTACCTTGGCTCGGGGCGAGTTGGACCCCCATATTACCCACAAACCTTTGCGCGAACGAAGATACTGACCATTGTTGAAACAAATAATTACCGATTTAAAACTGAATTTGTTAGTTTCTTTTAAAACGAAAATGTATTATTCGTTTTAATTCAAAAACCTGCTTTATACCATTACTAATTTATTCTCAATTAAAACAAAACACATTTTATTGATAGATATTTTTGGGTTCTTGCAACACATACAACGTGACGGACGGAAACCTCAATAAGTCTGCCTCGTTTGAACTATTTGTTTAACAAAGACTCTCAAAAATCAGTTTAATGAAATGTGTTAAAATGTATTTCAAGACGTTTACGTGGGATATATACTTCATTTTCGTATAGGGGCAAACTTGGCAAGTTGCCCCCCCCCCCCCCCGACGTCAGATGTGTTTATTGTCAAATTGTGAGCCATTTGGCATTACATTTGAAAAATAATGACGTTGCATACATAGCTAATTTCATGGGGTTTACTTTGAAACCGGATTTGTTACTCTAACTCATTCCTAGTTGGCTCTACAATGCCAAAAGTGTCTAACTGGGCCAACTAGCCACGGTCTCCCCTACTGCAAATTATTTTTTTTAATCTCATAAAGATACACGGCACTGTTTGGTGAGTGTAATCTCTTCAATAACACTAAACGAGGCTAAAACAGACTACGGACTTATCCACAAAGAGAGAGACTTAAAAGAGTCAAATTAAAAGAATCAATTCTTTATCAGTCCTTTTTCGCTGTACATTTTTACAAATTGCAAACAATTAACATATAAATACCACACACCCACTTACCTTAACCCCATCAATGTGATCTAGAGTAATGATATTAACCAGCCGCCCATAGCTTTTTACTTGCAGTTTCTCTCCAGTCACATCATGCTCTAAGTCTACGTTGTGTGTAAAGTCTCTGCCATTTAGAACGAACTCGCTGGTCGTGGAATATAGCAAGCATACGACATACACAAGGTGCTGCAGAGACAACGCCATGTTTGTGGGGATCCCAGGGTACTAGTCCATATACCGACATAAGCGCTCACCGTAAAAGCGGAGGAATACAGAACTGATTGTGAACTACTTGTTGCGTTGCTATGGCGTTGCTATGGGGGGGGGGGGGGGGAGTGTTTGCGTCTTAAAAGGAACAATTAACATAGAGATACTGACAAGTTTGCAAAAGGAAGCTGAAATATTGGAATCTTACAAGCATAACCTACAGATAATATTAGGTAAATCATTCTCAGCCAGTTTAGCATTTTGCCTGGTATATAAAACGTGTGTCATATAGGCACAAATTGTACTCTGTATAATCCTTTGTCTTTATTTGGCTTAAAGACATACCCAGCAGTTAGAAATTGCCACACTGGAAGAATTCTCTGTTTGCTACGAAGAAATTAACACTTCCCGAGGTGTATTAACATGCGCAACGAATATGCTTTACTTTAAATTGTAATGTTTGAACAGTGCTGTGCCGTGTCGCTAACGCAATCGTGGCGGCAGTGTATTTTTCAAACGCAGACGGACGAGTCATGGGGGGTTGTATCAGTATAGATATATTAAATCCTTGACACGAACGGGCCTGACGTGTTTACTTTCTCCGATAAACAACACACACACCTGCAAACCTTAATCATCAAAATCATTCATTTATCAACTTATCATAACTTATCTTATTAAAACCCTTTGACGGATGAGCGTGGGGCATGGGAGCGTGTGAACTAGTCCTTTGACGTTCCCTTCTTAGACCATTACACGCAGTGTTTTACTCGTGTTTCCTATTTCTCCCCTATTCCCTTTCTTTTGAATATTTCATAATAATAAAGCAGCGTATACTGTATTAATTAAATAATATTCTTTGAGTGGCATGATGCACACCGATCTTTAACGATTAAAACATTAGTGTACGCAAGGGATACGTACAGTGCTTTCGCCGTGGGAGGCATAATTTAACACTATCAATGTGCTCTGCGCAAGGTTTGGTTCTCAGATAATTCACTTTCAAATGAAAAACAAAGTATTACGGGTCATAAAGACATAATTTTAAAATGATTTAAGTGTCTTTCTTTACCTTTCGTACGACAAACGTTCCACAAACATTCCAATTCATTTATTTCCAGATGATAAACATGTCACTTAGTGGCGACGCTGTTTCTCTTTAACAGGATGTAAACTATTGGTAAATGATAACTTGTCACCTGCCTCCTCGATAAGTTAAACTTATTTTCGCCCAGGTTAAGATGGGAACCTGGCAAAATCAAATAGTAGTAGACATCGGGTCAATTTTGAAGATACTTGCGCAAGGACTTTACTGAGCCGGACTGCGTGCACATTAACTTGATGCATTGGCAATAAAACACCCCGTGTCAAATTGTTTCTAGAACATTCTACACTGCCCATAAAATATATGTCATGAATTCATTTATTAGATAATGTTTAAGTTCCCAATCGTTTGACGAACATTTAGTAAGCATTCAAACGTATTTCCAACCTGTAATAATTGCACACAAAGGAAAATAAGGCTCCTCCCTGCCAATCCGTGGCTCTGTTACTTAAAAAAAAACAAACTTTGAAATAGAATCATGGAATTTTGATTTGAAGGTCAAAAGTAATTGACGATATATTAATTTACCATAAATTCACCGATAAAACATTTCGGTACGACATTTCCACTTTAATTCAGTGTTGAAGCTTTTTAATCAGATTTAAAAAACATTAAACAAAGATAATATATTAACCAGAACACTCCGAACAATTGAACGCTAACAAGAACCTGTGTGCACACTATGTTCAATCGACATATACACGCATGGTGCAGACCCAGCATAGTCTAAATCCGCCTAGACCCAGTCTCAATTAGGCGAATGCATTTGTTTGTCATCTAAAAATGCTACTAATTCAGATGTCAGATGCCATCTTGCTTCTGGTGTCATCTATTATTAAGCCGTGAGGACCATACATCGTGATGCAAAGGCAGGTATAGTATATCGATGTTGCTATAAACGAAAAATAATCTATCATTCATATATTTTAGTAACAAGTTACTTAGAATCTATTTATTTATATAAATTGCACAACTTTAAAATCATTCATGTAACCAGATAACCAGATGTATTTATAGATTATAAGGACTGTTTGACAGCGAAGAAAACTGACGAAACATCATTATTATAGATTTTCAAATGATTAGAAATATAAATTAATAAAATAATTTGCATTATACCATTCTGATTGTCCCCTACAATTATCAGACATAAGGTCGACTTTTAAAGGGCCATGCTTTCGATAATTAAAATGATTTAAACTTTCTGAATCTAGCTTCACTTAGCCTGAAGTTTTGGATTTCTCTACGTTTAGTATGTGTGCATGGTGATGGCAATGTTTGCAAAACAAACAGTTTAGGGCAAATATACAGAGAAAAGCTTTTCACTGGTAACCATGCATTTTATTTTTGACTTAAAATTTAGTTTTTCGTTGTCCAAAAAATAAAGAAGATAGAGCAATGAATTAAAAAGATAAACATTTATCAAAAACATCATTTCCTAAAATATCCAAATTCCACTATAATATCTTTAAAACTATTGCAGTTATTGAAATCTGAAATTAGTAACGTTTTTAGCCACCCGAAACGTTTGTTCATTTGACTTGTTGGACCACATGGCCCTGTAAAATGCTAAGGTAACGTACACTGACAGAAAGGTTATGGTGAGAACATAATGGCACTTTAGTGAGAACATTATGGCTTTTTATCCTGCACTTATAACCGCGCCGTGCCATGTCGCTAATGCAATCGTTGCGGTGCATTTTTCACACGAAGATGGACAAGTCATGGGGGTTGTATCAGCACTGATATATTTAATCCTTGACCCGTGTTTACTTGCTCCGATACACACCACACACCACTGCAAACCTTAACCATCAAATTTTTCATTTATCTACCTTCCTATCAAAACCCTTTGAGAGATGAGCGTGGGGCATGGGAGCGTTTGAGTAAGTCCTTTGGCTTTCCCTTTTAGACTATAACATGCAGTGCTTTTACTCGTGTTAACTATTTCTCCCCTATGCCCTTTTCTTTTGAGTTTTTTTTTTATAATAATTACGCATCGTATACTATATTAATCAAATACTATCCTTTGAGTGACATGATGTACAGCAATATTTAGCGATTAAAGCATTGGTGTAAGCATGGGATACAGTCCGTTCGCTGTGGGAGGCATAATTTAACACTATCCATTTGCACTGCTCAAGGTTTGTTTTCGATTATTCACCCTCAAATGAAAAACAAATCATTACGGACCAGACAGACATAATTTTAAATGTTCTAAGTGACTTTCTTTACTTTTCGCACGACAAACGTTCCACAAACACTCCAATTTATTTATTTCCAGATGGTGATATACATGTCACTTAGCAGCGCATTGTTTCTCTTTAACTGTATTTAAACTGTTTGTAAATGATAAACTTTCACCTGCATCCTCGATAAGCTAAACTTATTTTTGCCCAGGTGAAGATGGGAACCTCGCAAAATCATATAGTATTAGACATCAGGTCAATTTTGAAGATACTTGCGTCGACTTTACTGAGCTGGACTGCGTGCACATTAACTTGATGCATTGGCAATAACACACCCCATGTCAAATTGTTTCTAGAACATTCTACACTGTCCATAAAATATATGTCATGAATTCATTTATTAGATAATGTTTTAGTTCCCGATCGATTTGACGAACATTTAAATACATAATCATTTAAAAACATAAGTATTTAAATTACATTTAAATTATACATAATTCGGTATGACATTTCTACTTTATTTCAGTGTTGAATCTTTTAAATTAGATTAAAAATATATTAAACTAAGATAATATATTAACTAGACTACACCGTACAACTGAATGCTTACAAGAACCTGTGTGAACACTATGTTCAATCGACATATACACGCATGGTACAGACCCAGCATAGTCTAAATCCGCCTAGGCCCAGTCTCAATTAGGCGAATACATTTGTTTGTCATCTTAACATGCTACTAATTCAGAGGTCAGATGCCATCCTTGTCATCTGTTATTTAGCTGTAAAAACCATACATGGTGACACAAGGGCAGGTATAGTATATCGATGTTGCTATTAACGAAAAATAATCTAGCATTCATATATTTTAGTGACAAGTTAAGGGCCATTCCTTTTTATTTATTTATTTTTTTTGCTGTATTCTGTTTTAGGAGGATATTTGACACTTTAAATGTATTTTTTTAAAGTAAAAACTTTGAGAGCCCCATTTTTGCTGTGTTTATTTTTTGTTTGTTTGTTTGTTTTTTTGGAAAAAAAATTTGAAAAAATTAAGTAGGCATCTGGGAAGGACGTTTTGTTCACTGCTAAATCACATGTAAATTAAAGTTAAATAATTATATTAAATAGTATATTTACGAAGATAAGTTTGATGAATAAAATCCAACATCACAAAAGCATTATGTGGTGATAATAATATTTTATTTTCAAGCATTACTAAAAATCATTATTAGGAAGACATGAAAATGTATGAACTTTCGCAAATATCACACAAACCAGCTCAAAGTGATGTGAAAGTCTTAATATTATTTAAGTTTTTTAATGTCAGCATAAAACTAAAATTAATAGCTAATTATCTACCTAAATTTTGAAGTACCAAAAATTCTTAAAAGATTATTATTGTATACATGTATGTTAACTACTTATATAAATTCACTTACATTGCTGTACCTATCAGTCCTCAAAGCATGTAACTATCAAAATACTAATTACCATCAACTGATATGCAAGTTCATTATACTTTCAATATAACTAAATGCAACAGAATGTGTTTCACTTTATGCTCACTTACAAGTGTCATTTACTCAACCTCTTGGGCACCCTTCACATTTTTCTGGATTACTGATAAGTCTTTCTCTAAACCTTCTTTGTCTGATAGCACTTTGAGAGAGTGACATGGTGACAGATCTATGACACTGACATAATGCTCATATGCTAAATTTCATCAACTTATATGCTTCGGATCCAAAACTGTTAAAGGAAGCCACTATTTTGATTTAGTCAATCTCTCAATGGTCACAGATCAACAAAAAGTTATCTGAATGGATCATGGCTGTAAATTCCATATTAAGTTTTAACCTAATTAGTCCATAATATGTAACTTTCTGATCGAGAAAGTTGCCTAGATTAGTCATTCCAATAAACAAATTTCTGATAGATAAAATCACAACCGAACATGGCATTGTCTGATCAAAGAAGTTACCTAGTTAGGTCAATGCTTGATTGCAAATAGTAGAAATTCCTGACATTTTTATGGACTAATTGGTGCAAGATAATATCAAATTCTATCATACCTTTCCTTGATCATGTTTCAACATTAACTATTTACACATTTGATAAGGTGGCTTCTTCTGTGATCTCATTTCAAAGTATTACATCAGTATGACATTTTTGAGCAAGCGTCTAAATTTCATGTAGACCTATATAACAATCATTTCAACATCATTGAAATAATGTGCTATTTAATAAAAAGACAGCAATAAGCAGAGTTTGGAAAATCTTTAAATTCCAAAATTTTAATTCATCTTGAAGAAAGGAAAGGGATGTCATTGTTCACCTGTCTGCATTGTATTCACCCAAGATATATGAAGATTCCTTCCGAGATGCCTAATGTCCTTCCATAACAATTTTATTAATTTTGGTTAAATAACCCACTGGAATGTTTTAAGTCAAAAATTTTATAGGTTGCTGACACATACCATATTTGAGGAGAATATGAAGTAAAAAGTTTTTAGCGTTTGTAATTACTGAAAAAAAAAATTAAAATAGGTACCAAAATCACCTGGGAAGGACATTTTAATACTAATTAATCCATTATTTTCTAATCAAATAAATTTTAATGTAATGCACTTGAAATAACTGATATTTAATGTCTTTAGCCTATATTATTAAAAATAATCAATATTTTGAAAACTATATCAAAAATAAAAATGACCTTTCCAAACACTATTTTTCAATTTTTCCAGACAAAAGTGAGAATAAAATCACAATTAATCATCAAAACCTACAATTTCTTTTGGAGTCTGGTGTCTAGTGTTGTCTAGTTTCAAAATTGATAAATTTTGTAAGTATAAATCTTTTTTGAAATTTTAAGGTCTGCGGACCAAATACCACGTATGAAAAACGCGCAATGATTGCAAAGCAAACAATTTAGGACACAAATACAGAGATAAACAAACTTTTCACTGGTAACCATGCATTATATTTTTGACCTAAAATTTTAGTTTTTCGTTGTCCTAAAACTAAAGAAGAGAGAGTCATGAATTAAAAAGTCAAGCATTTATTAAAAACGTAATTTCCTAAAATATCCAAAATCCCACTGCTATATCTTTAAATCGATTGCAGTTATTGAAATCTGGAAATAGTAACGTTTTAAGCCACCCGACATAGCGAAACGTTTGTACATATGTCTTTTTGGACCACATGACCCTAAAAAATCGTGTACTCACGTACACTGAGGGAAATAATATGGTAAGAACATTATGGCTCTTTAGCAAGAATATTATGGATTTTTATCCTGCATTTATAACTACAGTATATATGTTGACCGTTTTATTCTGACTTTATCCATCTTTGCATTGACATAGGGGAATCCAAAAACAATACCTTTAAGCAGTTTAACTATATATATTAGTCTTAGATAAAATTAGTAGGACGCTTAATTATAACTATATGACTAATAAAAAGGCTCATAACACGGTCTGACCAATATTATACGGTACAGTAACTTTACGACCGACTTGTTTTAATCGCAGACAACTATCTTAACACAGGAATATACACTTATCTGTCTAATTATCTTTTGTCATTTGAACGGTTGTATAAGTCCCGGATGGTAATATTGCCGTTACTGAACCGAAGATCTTTAACATATCTGGCAGTCTGGAGATATTTAAAGTCGCTTTGAACGTCTCTGTGGGAGGAAGTACATCACAGGAACCCTGCTTGGAACCAAAGCACACTTCGAAGCGCAGAGGAAGGATGTTTGGAAAACCGTCAAAGGACTGGCGCCAGTTAACCGTGCACTTTTCCTTTTGACATACGATTGACGGCCGCTTACCTAAAATGCATAATTTGCACCATTCAGCGCTTCTTATGTGGTGTATGTTGTATCCACATTATGAGTAAACATAGCAATGTGATATGTAACATGAAAGCTCATTATCTCTAGAAAACCATGGTTCAATGGTTAAGGTTATGCATAAAACAAAACCAATAAAAAATGATCATGGACAATTTAAAGTAGTTATTTTAATGGTGAAAATAATTAATCTGGTATGTATTAGTAATAGAAAAGGTAGTGATAGCAGTGAAGGTTCCCAAATTCTGAAAACGCTGTAATAAGAAAATACATGTATCTAATGAGCATGCATATATCTTTTAAAGCTATGTCCTCGTGAGATTTCTATATTATGGGGTTTTCTTATATTTTACATGCATATTTGACACTACTGCGCCCACATTACCACTAAACTAAACAGCAAAGCTGACAAATATACAGACACCATACAGGAAACAAGGCAGCAAAGCTGATAAATGTTCAGACATTCAGACGCAAAAAAGTGCACCTAATAATATTGTGGCCAATTCTGATGCACTATCACACTTTAAAACTTTAAAACAGCATAGTCACTCTTACCCTCTTACATTATGTACTACAGGTAGCACATAACATTGAAATGCTAAGGTGTGAAAAATTAAATATTCAAACAAAAAGAAAACTAATCATACTGATTTTTGAAAACAACCTGCTTCTTTGCAAAACAAAGTAATTTGCACAGTAAATTTAATGTAAAACAAAAATATGGTTTAGAAGTAATGGGGCGAAAGTCACCAAAAATGTGCAAAAATCAGAATAATTACTCGTCATGCCGATTTTCGAAAGCAACCTCAGTAAATTTAATGTAAAACAAAAATATTATTTGGGGCGAACGTCATGTGTCGGACAGCGACAGCGAGGGCAAAAACACGGAGAGACAGACCGATCAGAATATATATATATTACATACGCTCATAGTGTCTGTATATAAAAATAACCATGTTGGTTTTGTTGTTTTGGTGATTTGAAAATTTAATTTAAATACTACAGAATATTTTTCACATATTGAGTACGTTCAAAGCACATATCTTCTACATTGTCTTCAGTACATATGGCAGACACAGATTAGAAAAGATTGATTGGAGCCCAAGCGAATTTTTGTTGCCAAGGCAACTTGTTTTAAGATAAAATCGATTTGTATTGCTAGATCGCCAACACTGGCTGATGACGCAATGCGCAACAAAAGACGTTAATGCGCGACAATGTTACACAGTATAGCACAAGGACACTACCTTAAGCAGTCATTGAATTATAACGACTTTTGCTTTAAGCATATTGTTTCTTGCAAAGGTCTTCCATTATACCCACTGGGGTCTGCAGTTGAGTACCTTACATTTAAATTAATAAGAAAACACACGCACCTTAAGCAGAATTTATAAGTTACTATCCTGGATCCCAAATGTGTTTATCTGAGGGTAAGAATAGCGACGGTGCAGGTTACTTTTAAATATAATAAAATGTTTGGACTAATCCCGAGACAGGTAATGAGCCAGTAACAAAGTATTTATCATTTGGTTTTAATTTACAATAGCACTCACCTGTAACTGAAGGTGGCGTAGCCAAAATGAGAACAGAAGTGTTCTTTGGTTCACTGACTTTACCAGCTGAATTTTCGGCCATTACTTCCACGCTGTAGGATCCATCTTCTAGGGAAAGACCATCTAAGCAAACATCTGTGTGCAGTCCGGTATCGGTCCACTTCACAACGGTTCGGTTATCTCGACCCCGAACACGTATAACATACCGTTGAATGCCAACATTGTCTTGGAATCCGGACCAAGCAACACGAATACTTGAATTGGTCGACTGGTACGACCTATAAGCATGGAAAGGACTTTCGTTTCTTAAAATGGACAATACACTGGCATTTTCGGATATCGGTGGTTTGGTGATTACAGTTACAGGTTGAGCGTTGGCGACCGCCACCAGGTCGACTTCATTGCTACACCGTATGGTCACATGCACCTTTTCACCATGCGTTAGGGTCGCAGAAACAGGGCCAGAATAGCTGTTGTTGGTTGTCGGTTGCCATGGTAAAATGCCTTGGGTGCTTTCAGACCGTCCTAATGTAGATTAAATAACTTTATTAAATCTTACGTTTGCTATTATATGAAAGTGAATGTAAAAAGGCACCAAGACAAAAGTAATATAAACAAATTAGATGTTGCTTTTACATAAAAAAATGATAACCTGGGAAAACATAAAATTAGGTTCACAAAAGCAAGTATACATTATATCCACCATTGCCTATAAAATGTTTATGAAAAAAATACAAAAACGGATATAATCAAGCAATATCTACTCATCCTGCGCATTGTCCTTACCTATTGTCCATGTGCATCCGGTTACTGTCGTTTCATTGTCAAAGACTTCCCATTTAGCCACAACTTGAAACTTAGATGTTTGGTTTTCTGTTTCAAGAACAGAAATGTGGACACTGCGAATAATAGGTGGAGTCCAATCTAGGACAAGAACTTCTGAGAAAAAAGCAGCTGTGGACAAGGCGTTGTTTTCTGAAATCACTGTGGCGTAGATTGGAGTCCCATGCACTGCAGATACATCAAAGACTGCTCTCGGGGCTTTACCTATGTCAACCAGAGGTTGTAATTGGAACCCGCCTTTTGTCGTCCCAAGGCCTAGCATGTGTCTCTTTATACCGCTGTCAGGGTCATTGATTCCATGAGTTATCTCAATGGAGGAATGTCCTAACTGCCTAAGCACCGGTCCGCTAGAAAATGTTCCGAAACTTCTGTTGCAAACCATAGCAGTTGCTTCCTGGAGTCTGATTGGTTGTCCATATCTTTCTAACTGGCAAACAGATGACACTGACGGTTTCATTGAGCTGTAGACTGAGACTGAGCACTTGTTTGAAATATCTGTGCAAATAAATGGTTCTTCTGTGTCCTCACATGTTAAAGTAAGACCAGTTTGCGAGCCATCGGGGTTTGATATTACGTCCAACCTTCCATCATTGTAAAACAAAGTTTCTGGTAAGTTCAATGGAATGGTACTAAGTATACTCTCATTTGTGTTAAACGTGTAATTATTTGAACTTGAAAACTGCCAGATGACTTCTTTAAATGAGTCACACATTTGAAATGTCGGCGGTGTTATATCAATGAATAATCTGCCACTATACACCCATTCAGATGATAATCCTGCTGCATCTACACCTCTCACAGACACCCATACATTACTGCCATGAGTCAAGTTTAAACCAGACAGTTCAAAGGTGTTGTTTAGCCCAACATCAGTTATTCCACGGATATCCGCGAGACCTGGGGAAGAACCAATGGTTACTTCGTAATGGGATATGCCGGAATGGTAGTCATCATAACCTGTCCAAGAGACACCAATTGTTTCCACCGACTGCTGACTTGGCTTGTTATGAAACCAGGCTGTGTTATACACTTTACCAGCAATTGGCTTATGGTTGTCGATGGTCACACCATCTGAAGTGGACGACGCTGACAGACCAACCTTGTTATAAGCCACAATGGTCGTATAGTACCTGACGCCTTCCATAAGCTGAAGGTCAGGGGAGGTAAAGTTGGTGGAGAGCCCAAGGTCAATTGTACCAATAACGTCATCGCCTGGAAAAAGAAAACTTTTTTTATTAACCCCAAATGTAAATGCTTTATATGTCCTTATATTTCGATACCACTGTGTAAAAACATATACATGTGAAGTATATCTGTCATTTCGTATTGTGTAGAGAGTAGTCCTGTCACGTCATCAGAAAACCATATGTTGCTTACCTTCTGGAAATGTTCCAATGTACAGCTCATAGTGATCTATTTCACTTTGGGTGTCGATAAATACATCTGTCCAGTCTGCCGACAGGGTATGCGTATTTCGTGCAAATTCAACGTCAACATCACAACTGTCTCCACAGTCTATCACGTGTTTCCCTCGTCGTTGTGATGGCGGTGTTAGGTCAACCATGACACCATTTGACATGTACTCAGTGTATGTGCTAAATCCAGTCCATGCTCGGACATAGACAGCATATTTTTGTTTGTGGTTAAGAAATCTACCGTCTGTGAGACAAAATGTGAAATCATTTAAGTGACCAATGTCGAACCATGGTTGCTCTGTTGTCAAGTCAAATATACCGTTTCCGCCTGTGGAGTTGTATATACCTATGCTCCACTCATATCTTTGTATCTCGCTGGCGTTGGCTTGTGGTCCGAACCAATGCCCCGAAAGGCATTTTGAAGAACATGTAAACGCAGCATCCGATAATATTCCGTCTGCTACGACAAACTTCCTTGTGGCTGTATTTCCCTTTTCCGCGGTGCAATTAGGCAACGCTCCATCTGACATGCATTTTCGACCTACAACCGCGCATGTACAGTCTGAATTACAGTAATGGATATCGCAAGAGTGTTTTTCAATGTCCAAAATCCCCGACCTGTGGTCAGGATTGTTACTGATCACTTTTACCGCAATTCTACCAATATGGCTTCTCAGTCCAGCGCCGTTTTCTGCCCATAAAGAAATGAACAACAATTGTCCCGGTATGAAATTTACGGTAGTGTTGACATTTATGTTCTGAAGGTCTCCAATTGAATGTTGGGCTTGGGTTGCTCCACCTGTGACATCACTGTTGCTGTAGGAGGTCCCGATGGTAACGTAGTAGTTACTGATACCAGAATGGGGGTCTGCGAATCCAGTCCAAGAAAGATTAATGGAGGACACTCCATCCACTATAGTCCAAGTCAAAGGTTCTTGGAACCCCCCTATGTGAGGTGGAGAAGAATCCACCAGAACTGGTTCTGATGTTGATGACGTGCACAAACCTGCCGCGTTGCATGCGGTTACGCTCACAGTGTAAACATCACCGTCAGAGAATGTCTGATTCCGTGGCAAATTTAACTGAACAAAATCTACATCTCCTATCTCAACGGGTGGTATGGCAACACTGCCATCATGGTGAGTGTTTATGGTTACAAGATGGCTAATAACTGGGCTGTTGTCATCAGTGAACTTCCATGTGCACCTCAGCTGTGACGGATCAAATTGTGTACCGTTACGCCTGGAAACTTGAATATCCCGTAAGACAATTGTCGGAGGAGTGACAACATTGGGCGGGGTGCTGTCGGTTATCACGTACTGTGAGGACTGGTTAACGGTAAAACTTGCACCGTTTTCTACCAAAACTGTAGCATAGAGGCGGGTCGCTTCTGGAAGCTGTAGACCAGTTCCTATGGCAGATGATGCCGAGTAGACTTTAGTCATGTTCTTAATGTCACATATCTGAGGTTCTGTGCCAATACACCAGCTGTAGCGTTTAATGCCACTCTCTACGTCATGGAAACCAAACCATCTCACTGATACTGAAGACCTGTTAGCGATAGAATATTTGCAATAACAAATTTATTTTCAAATATCTTTAAATTCTGTCGTGGATCTAACCCGTAAATTCCCGAACGAAAATGCAGTAGTATCGAAGTAGTAAAGAAGCATTAAAGCAGTAGTGGTGTGGAGCATATTTGCAGTAGAAATGCAGTATAGCCTACTGCAATTCTACTCCACAAACTACATAGGTTTGTACAGAGAAGGAGCATTAATGCAGTAGATTAGCAGCATGATAGAAGCATGTTTCAAATATGCTAATTAGCTCCCACATCGAAGCAGATTTGAAGCATGTTTGCAGTATGATTGCAGTAGTCTACTGCGCTGGAGTATCTACTTTGTTGTGTATCAAAACAGGACATTCTGAAAACATTATTCTGGTTTTCCATAGTTACTAGACAAGGTGGCGTGTAGGACTCATAATGAAGGCCATGCAAAACGTTTTATTATCGATGGACCTTGAGGATATGATTCCTAGGAGTGGCACTCAGGTCAAAATAACCATTGGCGTAATGTACTACCGGTTAGTAGTATATGAACGTTAATCTCTATTCTAGTCAACAACATTGTTTGTAATTATAACGAGGTGAATTTTAAATTGGACATAATCTGGTACGCCATAAATTACCTTTCGGCTAGATAATGTGCATGACTCCCTTCAAACCCAGTCTCGACTTTGCCTGCAATCGGTGGAGTGACATCAGCTATCACGCCGTCAGATGTCGCTCTTGAACATAGGCCGACATTGTTACATGCCTCGACAGTGGCGATATACTTCACTCCTGGTTTCAGGTGATACCGCATACCGAATTCTGAAATGTATTTAAAAGTGAAAACTTTTTGTAATCGCCTCATCAAACACCACGTTTTATTAATGTGTTATTCGCAAACCATTTAAGGTCCACGTAGTAAAGCGAATTGATTCACATCTTACTCGCTTGAGAGAGCACACGTATTTTCTATTTAGATCTTCATAAGTGAAGCTAGACTGAACGGTTTTCTTAAATTGGCCGAATCTAAAATCGACCTTTGTCTATTGATTAATTTAGGTTACCTGTTCTGTTCCCTACAAGAATAAATGCTGGTTCTTGGTCTTCTTCATGCACGGCTACCTTGTATGACTGAACTCCAGAATGAGGGTCAATGAATCCGCCCCAGTTAACATATACGAGGTCTAATTTGCTCTGGTAGTCTATATCTTCCTATATGAAAATGAATGATATTCAACCGTTAGTGTCACCAACAGTGAGANGCACATAATGTACAGCACAAAGGAAAGGAACATTGCTAAATTACGTTAATAGGCCTACCTCTACATACATGTATAATCATTATAGAATTGACTCGTACACCTTTGTAAATTTCTGTTGTTTGTGGTATAACATTACACTTGTAGTCACATATGGATCATTGTATGTTACTAAAAGCAAATATACGTTAGAAAATGAGAAACAACTGAAAGTTACAAAGAAGCATGGAACCAAATGCCATTTGTTTAAAAATGATAATAATGCTCACCCGTGGTCCGTCTCTTACAAATCCTGCTATCGGGGGTGTGGAGTCATACAAAATTGGCGATGCGTGGCATGTCTGGTGCAGGTTGGCTCCATTCGTAACCTACGTCAGGTGATACCGGTAGAAAAAAAAGTAATTCAAATTCTTAACACGGTGGAAGGATGTGTACATAAATGTATTAAATATTCTAACATATGACAAAGGGACCTTACAAAGTGAATTAAGTTAATATCGCACCTGCACTTGAGCATAATACGAGTGACCGTCTAGAAGGGGCAGGTCTTCAAGGAAGGCTGTTGTTGACTGATAAGACGTGAAAGCCATGATGTCTTGTTGATGGGGACCTGATCCTATAGCCAGTGCAACACGGGAAACGCCGCTCTCGTCGTCTTTGATACCATTCCAATGAACCTGCAAGCTTGGACTTCCGGTTAAGGCAAAGTGTCTATGTGGAGAACCAACTAGGACTGTCCCGCAGTCAGGAGGTGTGGTGTCAACCATTATACCTTCCGAAGTCGCAAAGGAACTCAATCCAACAAAGTCAGTACCTGCAATAATACAAATAGACAAATAGACAAACTGCAAAAAAAGAAAACATACGCACATTATTTTATGGTTAAATTTTTAGGTATCCATATTGCGATTCCTTACCCTTGATAGTGAAATAATGCACCATTCCGTTGACGAGGCTTAAGTTGTTGACAATCACACGAGTTGATGTCTTGACGTCCGTGAATCGAACAACGTCTTGGCCATAAGGAGATGCACCTAAAGGGTAATAAAAACGCTTGCAATACATAGGGTTACCGTAAGCTTTATCTATCAATATATATAATGTACTGTAATAGTGTAATGGAAAGGTGGATTACAATAGTATCAGCGTATCACTTTTCCATATATGTATGTATTGAATTAAGCCTTTTGGTCATTACATAATATTCGTGCTCTGCCAATTTGTTTGAGCTTCTTACCTATGGCGTAGCTGTAGGATCTTATGCCTCTGTTAAAAAGGATTCCCAATTCATCCTTGTCAACAAATCCGTGCCACGAGAGCACAACTGTTGTCGAGTCCAGGAGGTGTCCATTCATGGAGTTCAAAACAGACACGTGACCTGCTCTGGGTGGCGTCCTGTCGATAATGAAACCATTGCTGCACAATTTCATTTCTGGTAACGTTTCGATGTGTTTTTCTCGCACGGTGACTTCTTCTTTTGCCAGGGCACACACATAGTATTGAAAGCCCTCAGACAGTTCTGCATTTTCAAGCCTTAGAACATTCCCATTTGTTGTTGTCAAATGGTGACACATTGGATCCGTCGCACAGTCATCTGGTATCTCAGGTTGTCTGGTGACAAACCAGGATACGTTGGAATGCTGGGAGCCGACTAAAACAGCCCCAAGAACAGAAGGATTGCTTATGAAGTCGACGTCGCGATTGCTGATTTCTTCAATGATCGGCCCAATATTGGATGCATGCAGCATGTGCCCGTATTTTTTTATGTCTTTCTGCCTGAGTTCAAGGACTGAAGGGACATTTCGCAAGGTGGGAAGCTTGAATGAAGTGGTAATTACGGATGACAAA
This sequence comes from Lingula anatina, assembly GCF_001039355.2. Next base: position 148,726 of record NW_019775681.1, on the reverse strand, counting down.
CCATTTTTGCCGAATCCTTGAAGAAGCACATACAACTGACGTCTATTGGGCAGCGCAAGTGCTATCGTTTGACGATCCTAAATACAAATTCAAATTCAAAATTCAGTATTGACTGACAACATGTCATTAGCGCTTTCCTTCTCAATATTTGTAATATTCAGTTATACCAGTATGACAAAGCTAAACGAAAAAACAAACGTTTGATTCGTGACAAAATGACTTTAATTTGAAAATGATTTTCAACGTAGGTTAAACATACCTCCACAGAAGATGCGTTGGATATTTTGACAAACCACTTGCAATCTGTTTGTGCGTGGTCAGTGTACGCTGATACTGTCCATCTGTAATGACTGACAACACAGTTGTCTAAGAGGATAAAGCGCTCCCATTTGATATCTATCTCCATCTCTATGTTGGACGAAGAAGTTCGCCGCCCAGAAGCATTAACTCTGAGTGAGCCGCCAAAAGGAGCCCTCTGGTAAATCATGACCCCGTCCGAACGTGACTCAGGGAGACAGACAGCGTGAAAACATCGACGCACTACCAAAAAGTAGCGGCGACCGACTTGAAGATTGAGGTTAGAAAATGTATATCCAGACCGTGTTCCGGTAATCACAAAAGGGGTCACAAATGAGGTGGTGTCACAGTCTGTTTTGTCATCACTGCATTCAGCTTGAGCCACGGCACATTCAAAATGGAACAGTGGTTTAGGGATATCTTCACCAAAGTACCAATGACCCGACATTGTTGTCGCTGAAGCTTGGACCGAAAGACCAACAGCACAATTTGAAATTGCATAGCCATGGATATTAACCGTCATGTTGCCGCCATTCCGTAGGACAAAGGAAATATTTTTTGTCATAGGGAAAATTGTAACTGAAACAATCTGTCCAAGAACAGCATTTGACCATACTTCCGTTTGCTCTAAGCTGTACTCATTCGAGGTTGGGAACAGTAAATTAGGTACATCTGACCGGTTCACTGAAATGTTGAGCCAAACAGTATAATAAGAGCCGACTTGGTAAGTGAACAAATCAGGCAGTAATTTATTTTCTCCCGGAGTAATTATCAGTGATGGCTTAGAGGTGATTTCAGGCACCCTACAGCTTGTACCGTGAAAAACCCTTAGTGGCCCGTACACTTTCGGATTGATGATAATGAATCCGTCTGAGGATGCAGATACAGTACCGGCGGGTGTACTGGCATTCACTGTAAAGAAGAGTTTCATGTCATGGGGCAGATCGTTTGTATGCAAACAAAAAACTGTTCCATTCGCGGGTAAAACTTCACTATAAGGCATTACATCCATTCCCCCTGGCCTTTCCCCGAGACCAACGGAGTAATTGACAACGGCTTTATGGTGTTCAAAACCTCGCCAGGCCGCACATACTGTGCTCGGAGCGAGAATAAAGTCCCTGTCTTCCAGTGTGTTATTGGCGTCGATATCATAGACTTGACCTATTGCTGGTTTCAGGGCTGTTGGAAGTTGAAAAGGGTTTGAGGCAACGACGCGTGAAAGACCTGCCGCATTTGTGACTCTGGCAAATATGAAAAAGTCGTTTCCAAATTCACGTTCATATTCCTGAAGTTTAAACAGTCCTACATTTTCGCAGAAGTGTGTGGCATTTGAACAAGCACCTTTGGCTAGCTGAAAGTGCTGTACAGACTCTTCCACATTGTGCGTACCTAGGATTACAAAGGAAATTACTTTTAAGTAATTTCACATTTAATTAAAATTGCATACATACATATCTATGCATTTTCATTTAAATCAATTTCATAACATTCGGTCTGGTGTAAAAATGCGGTGATCAGTTAAATATACAATTTAGTAATACCCCCTTTACACTGGACGGCGTCCTTTCTGCCTCCTTTCTGCGACCATGAAATTTGGCACCGCTGTGGTCTTAATAAGGAGACACGAGCATTGATCTCATTTTGCATCACATTGAATGCTCAATGATCGGCCAATTGTCGGCACGTAAAGTATTATAATTTTTTAACCTTCAAATGGGACCGTACTGCTGGACGCAGAAAGGACGCCGTCCAGTGTAAAGGGGGCTTAACTCAGTACATTTTGTTTCATTGTCAGGCAATGTGTACACATTCTTTCGCTACATATACACATTTATGGGCAGAATGAGGTGAAAATACAGGCAAAGTAAACTCACCAACCGCTATCTCTACTGTTGCTCCTTTGTCGTCTATCAGTTGATCTTTACCCCAAATCACCATGACGCTGCTGTCAAGAATACCCACTGTCGGCTTCCCAACGAACATGGGTGGTAATTCGTACAGACGAATGGGTCCTAGTGATGTGACGTCTGATAAGCCTGCTTTATTTGTTGCTTTGATCACGAAAAAGAACCGTGACGTATCCCCAAGTCCAGAATGTGTTCTTTTAAAATAGGTGTGGTTGTGAGTTGAATGAAACCCTACAATATCTGGATTTAAAATATTTCCATTGCTGGACGATATACCGATTTCAAAATCATATATTTGACTTTCCTTATCATACGCCTTCCAGAGCAGATTAACAGCGTCATTTGGTAAAGCGATCTCGAAGGAGATATTTTGAATTTCTTTGCACATTTTGTTTATTTCTGTTCGGTTGTTCACCTCTTTGTCTGGAAAAATGGAAACCGGGACATCGCGTAAACACCGTTGAACACAGGCTGGTTCTCTTCCCGGGAGCTTGGCTTTCGTTAAGTTATGTGCCAGTAGCCAAATTGTGTCCCCGTCACATACTACAGTATCGCGAATACGTCCATTTGTTAATTGAACATTGTAGATTGCCGGTGGGGATGTGTCTATAACAATGCCATCAGAGCAGGCAACTTCTGAAGGCTCCATCGCGTTGTTAAATGCTATGACTGACAGTACGTAATGGCCCGGCTGTGGTGCAAGAAATGAGGTTGATGTTAGGGTAGTCAATTTAGTCTCATTTCCAGGCAGGCATTTCAGAAGTTGTTCTTTGGAAAGACACTGTGGTGATATCGAAACCTTATACGTGGATATTCCACTTTCGTGGTCATAAAAACCATGCCAATGACCATGTATGGCTAAATCGGTTTGAAAATCTCTGTCTTTTCCGGATGGACCATCAAAGACGGTACCAACCATTGGAGGCGACTCGTCTACGTGTACAACCAGGGTTTCGGTGGTCATAAGTTTGGCGTTATTGATTACTTCAATAGTGAAATGATACTTGCGATTATGCTGCCCTCTGTGTGTCCTACGAGCTACAAGGGAGTGAAGCCCAATGGTGTAGTTGTAAAATTCGCATCGGCCGACAGCTGGACAATAATTGCAGTGTGGTTCGGGGTGTTCATCCTGCAATGAATCGTGTATGCATGAGATGCGTTACATAAGTGCCATAATCCCAAATTTACACGGAAAACGACACAGCTTTTCATAACCCATGTATACTGAGTCAGAGTATGTATCCTAAGCATAGTTACTTACAGAATAAGCCCAATTAACTTACCTTATAGGGAGAGACACTCAAGGACCCATTCCCAATGTCGCTGCTGTATTGTTCGGTGCCTAGTTTCCATTTGACAGAGTACAGCCCGCTTTCTGGATCTTTGGCGTCAAACTGGAGTGTCATTTTGGAGAGATCCGTTCTGTTGTGGACATAGAGCTGTTTATGTCCATCCCTTACCAACCACATGTTAGAAATCTCAGGTTCCGAGCTGTCAATGTGGACTGTGACATTGTCCACAAAGGTATTGTTCATTATATCTATAGCTTTGATCCAGAATTTGTAGCTTTCACCGTCTCTTGGACTTACCTCCGATACAGTTAATACTTGTGACGTGAAGTCTGGAACGCTGTGGAAGGTCTTGATGGATGACTGCGAAGGAAGCTGTCGTTGAAACGAGTACTGGAAGTTAATAATACCATGAACATTCAATGTGCCGGTAACGGGAATGTCACCGGTGGTTTGATCATACACACCAGATATGCCTATGTTCTTACGTATGGGTCGTAACAAATTGTGGTGAAAGTGATGTGTGTTATGAAAATGGCCTTTCCAATTCAGTTGCACCGGGCGATGGTTAACTTGCCACAAGTAGTTTGTTTCTGGATTAGCTGAGGTCACTGTGATGGGCTTATTTTTGTTGACCTCTACTACAGAGCTGTTATCAAAGAGAACAAACCGACGGGCTTGTTTCACATTGCCCGCAACATCTTTCACGGTCAAAAGAATAGAGTATAGTTCAGGTTGGTCAGGTAGACTAATGACAATGCTTTCATTGGTTGTAATGCTTTTTAGTGTACTTTCGTGTTTCACCATAAGAGTTCCATTGCCACCATCTGCAACCTTATGGATGTGAACCTCATAATGTTCAACACCTGATGCGTGATCAGGAGATGCTCGGTAGGGATCAAACCAACCATGAAAAGACAGTGACATCCAAAAGTCCTTCGTTATACGCTGGTCGATATACAAAGGGTCAAGGGAACAGGGCCTTGCACCTGCTGCACAATGTGCTGGTGGCATGGAATCAAATCTCATACACACTCGTTTTGATGCTGTGGTATCAGTGTAGCTGTAGCGGGTGCTGAGCGGTACACTGTTCATAGCATCATATGGTACGAAATATCCACCCCCTTTAGCTTCAAATCGTAGGCACAATCTGACAAAGAAGAAAAAAAGAAATAAATAACATGCTTGTTAATTCACTGAAAAGTGTTAAGCGCACATACACTGTAGCTGAAAAATCATAACTCACCGTTCTTCGTTCTTTAAAGTGGCTCCAGTGTATCTCAGGGTTTGTCTGCAAGTAATAGGTCCTCCATATGGGGTTGATCGATCAAACTTATGTGTACACCACTTCGCATTTTGCAAATTAGTTACGGTGTTTCTGATATATGATCCTGTGTGTTAGAAAACGTGAATGCAATGTTACAAAATCAACAAAGTAATATGTTAGTCCAAACCGATGCAAAGGCGCAATACTATCGTAAATGAAATTTACTACTGACCTAAGATTGCCTATTGGTTAGAGATGCAATGGGGACAGAGACATAGCCGGAAATATATGCCCAAAGAATAACTCAATATACAAATACAGTTACATATGCAATGCACTTGTGGATAGCAAAAATGATAAATGAATACGAGTGAAAATACCATCAACTTGTTGGGTTCCTAATGCAACAACGCCTCCAGTGACACCAAAATGAGATTCTGTTATTCTCTTTGGAATGGCAGGGATTCCGTGCACTTGGAAATGGAATTCAAAGTTGTAACTCATGGATGTCGGTTGAAAATTTATAAAGGTGTCTCTGACGTTCTTGCATTCTCTTGGCATTCCTTCGGGAATTGTTGAATTTGCAATTTCGTTAAATTTGGAAACCACGCCGACGTCGCAAGTTGTCATGTCCGCTTTTTGTTGCACTAGAAAATCAAATGTCATCTTGTAAAAACGCAAATAGAACCAATTTGGTCCAATCATTTGGGTTATAGAAGATGAATTTGAATCAAAAGACTTTGAGAACTTCGCAACAGAGGAATTAAAACACATTGGCAAGGAAATCAATATAAATAAGGTCATTTTCACCCCCTAACAAGGTCATCGGTTTGTTTAAACTATAAATTCGCAGATATGTCTCTGGCTTATTAATGACACAGTTATCTACTACAGAGAAATAGACATTTAATCTGCGGCCGTTGAGAGCGTTTTTTTTTTTTTGTTGTTGTTGTTTTTGTACGTGATGTTATTATACACGTCAATGTTAAGCAAATCGTGGTATGGTACGCACCCCCGTATCCCCCAAAATAGAGTTTAACTTTATGTGTGCTATATTGGGTGGAGAAAGAAAACGTCCCAAAACTCAAACCTACAGGGTATACCAAAAACTAACCAACAAAATCAAACGAATAATTATCTAATACTGACCATTAATATGTTGACAAGTCATTCAGTCATGGAGAATCTTGACCGTATTAGCAATGTACACTGTTTGTTATACAAACCTCTCGCATTGCAGCATGTCCATCCAGAAAATTTTGTAGGTGCTTAGGGTCTCAACGGAGGCTGATAAAATGACTGTATTTTGGACGTTTGGGAGGATATATTTCTAACAGAAATTAAAAGGATAATCACTCTTCGTATGAAATTTATATTTCACAATAAATACATTGTGAATATAATATATCTTGTTTTACCACAAAAATGGCAGTTATAACTATTATTATGATAGCTGAGCTTGTCTTTACACCACGTGACCTCCATTGATGACTATAATCTGTTATAATCTCTTAAGAGATTATTACATAAAAAAAAAGAAAAAACTTTTAGAAAAAAAACAGGGACTAACTTTGAATGTAAAAATGGATTCATTAACCATTGGTAAGTATGGGAAAATTGTTGTTTACTCCAGGAAAATTCATTTTTTGGCCAAAACGAAGAGTTATTATCCCTTTAAGGGACGTTTTATTATAGGAAAAGAGACCAAGAGCGACATGCTGGTGTGCAAAGTGTATCAGCCTTTTTAAAAGAAATAACAGATGAAACCCCAAAAAGCCAATATCAACAAAGGAACGGTGCAACATGCTACATATGAAACATAGAATTATTGGGTGATATGTCATTGAATTACCATTGATAAATGATGATTTTTACAAGTCGAAAATATTCGAGGGGTTTTTCTCTACCCAATAAAAGCGGCTATACAAGACACAAACGCATATAAAGACATAAGAAATCCCGCCAAAAGAGGATGAGATTGCATATTTATTCAGTGGAACAGTAAGACTGATAATTTTGACATGTATTTCCCAAATTAGTGTCAATGAAATGTGTATCATAAACTTACGCTGACATCGACCGTTGCTGTTACTAAAGCCCGTTATGCAAGTGCACCCAGATTTCAGTCCACCGGTACAGTTTCCTGGCCAGCACTGGTACTGGTTCCAGGAGCACGTAGCTGAAATACAACACATCTCAGTCAACTGAACGAACCTTAAGAGTGTAAAAAGATTGTACATTTGTGAATTCTAATTAACTCGGCATAAAGAATCCCGCATAATTCAAAGCAAGAGGGGACCAATGTCTCAAGACAAAACATGGTGCAGTTTTACAATAAATGACACAGTAGTTTTGCAATAAGTGAGACTGTATTTCTTTTGCGTTGATCCCTGCATTAACTTTTCTGTCCAATTACAAACACTAAGACGCGTATTTATATTACAGTTATACTACTCTTGGTTTATATCGAAAGTTCAAATTGATAAATCAGACAGAAGTGTTTTGCCAAATGTTCATTTAAAAAAAAGAGAGAGAAAATCAGGTCAACACAAAAGTACGCCATAGATTCAACTCAGAAATTATCCCCAAATTGGTTATATCCCTTGTGCATGTATATTTTTACCAACACAAAATATCAAAACATTTGCTACGTGATTGGAATTTCTTTGTTACTTGATTGTGACAGCATTTTTAGAAATATTAAAATCCAACCCCATGTTTCCTGTGGCAAAGAGCAATTTTCTCCTTTCCACAAATATATCTACAGACTTGACATTTAATATGGAACCTTTTTTTCCAAATCAATTTTCTATATTTCCAACTTTTCCGACCTTTAAATGAAATCAATGTGTTAAATATTGTTTAATAACTTTAAATTATCTATTCAGTGTAAATATGACATAAGCTCTTTAACTGAAATCACCTAATTAAGCAAACAAAAAAGCCGGGTTCAACCATAAAAAAGTGTAATTTCAGTCTCTATAATTTCGAAGATACCGTATGTGAAAGAGTGCTACAGGCTCTACAAAGGACACTCATTACTGTCTAGTCACACCAGTGATCAGTGGTGTGTCTGGCCTCATCTGGCTGCTACAAAGGCTCTAAATCGGCAAGGTGTTCCCTCAGATATTTTCTTGGAGTTTAAACTGGAATAATATTCCCGGCCTCGAACGGAACTTGTCCAGTTTTGTTTAGATTTGTTGTAGGACCAGTAGGCCGTTCATTTGGCTAGACCTGGCTACCCACAGATTGTCTATAGGCCTCAAATCTGGCGATTCTGATACCCGCGGTATAGCTGCTCAGGTCCTTGGTTCTGCAAGCAATCTGCAAATGATGCTCTGTGTGGATGGGCATCATCGTGTGAAGTGATTTGTTCCTGATGTTTACCCTAGCAAATGGTAGGCAGTTGGTTCTTAGAATATACCTTGGTTCTGATACAGTTTTCTATCGATGACTACAATGAGGTGTTGACACCTCATTTCTCCCGAAATACAGATGGTCCTACAGCTCAAGTCGCTTTTGGGGCGACACACGTTTAGGCGTAGGCCTCTTGGGAAGGTCTGTAAACTCTAATTTGACCATCCAGATAAATCTGACCTCATAAGTGAAGCCATATGTTTCCATTGCTGTGCTCAGAAACGTTCATGGTTCCCAACTCATTCAGAAATACAAAGGCGATGTTGGGCTTTGGGCTGTCCCGCTGTCCGCGAGGCTGGCGATAACAATAATGGGCCTTGAAAAGCGTGACAATTTGCCCCTTGTTTTGAAAGGAACTTTTTTTTAATTATTTGTAGCAGCAAAACTGTACTAACAATGGATCCTGGCGGAACTCATGGTTTTAGTCCCGACCCGTCTCGTACGGCTCCGCCGGCTCCGCAGGGTGGTGTGGGATTCAAGTCACCGTTACCGCTTCTCCTCCTAAACCGCAAGGACCTGTGTCTCATCTCTTAGATTTAGGTCACTTGAGATTTTTTGTCTCAGTCGGTGCATTGGCCTGGGCGTGACGCTCGTTGAAACGCACCCTTCTCAAAGTTTTCGAGAACTCGTCTTTACTGGGTTTTGTGGTGGTGTCCCTTTTTTATTTCCTGCGAATGTGCTTTCTCCAGCTGGTTGTACCCCTGTACAATACTTGGAGGCGGTATCGCCTCTCTGATCCTCTAGATTCTAGTATGATTCAAATTTCAAATTTTATGGAGTCTACAAATTGCCTCCTATAGCTGTGACATTGTCTGCTTTCGAGAAATAAGAATTGTCGGTCAGAACGCAGAAGTTGAAAAAGCTATTCCGTATCATTTCGCTCAAAGGGTTTTCTCATATGCATTACCTGAAATTAACCTTCCTACGATTTTAAATGCATTTGCGATTTTAAATGCATTTTGCAATATCATTTCACCATGTGGAGTATATGGAATCCCTTGGGGTCACATATAAGACTAAAAATATCAATCCCTTTACACTATAAGAAAAATATACATCATTTTTAGCAAATTATGGTGCATTAAGCTTTTTATACACAAGATCAACAGAACATTCCCAATATGCTTTCTTAAACGGTACCTGGAGGCAAATAAAATGAAATCAACTAGAAAACATGGCAGTTTTGTTTATTTCAAAACACGCGCTTTTTGCGCACTCACAAACGTTTGACAACTGCGCTCCCTTACCTAGGCACTGTTTCTTGTCTCCAGACATCCAGTATACTGATTTTTCAACTTCGGTAGCTTGATCAGCGCATTTAAGGCATATCCCACCACCGGTAATAAAGCACTTCACACGAAGACAGTTGCTAATGTGTGGGCATCCTGAAGCGACAATTTTTATTTATTGAACGTTTAACGTGATGTATTGCTATCCATTACTCCTTTGTATTTTGACCACAGTTTGCTTCATGGTCGAGAAGGGTTATAGTTTGTTGATTTTTTTCACAATAGACCATGTCACATGAAAAACATGAAATAAAATATTTTAGACTGCCATTCGCCATTTACGCACACTGGACAATAGAAGTGTGATACCCTGAATCAGAGTAATCAAAGTTATTAACCTGAAGAGGCGGAATATGCGCAATGTCAGAATATCGATACAGATGAATTGTTCAGTCAGAACCGTTTCTTTTGTGAAATTGATGTTAATAAAATGATACCAGGAGCATATCATTCTACAATCATTTATTTCCCCCTAAGTATTGGTTCAGTAGGGGTGACACTTCTATTGTCCAGTGTGATTAGGAAGTTCAGTCTGCCAGTCAAGCATTAAAGATAATACGACACTTTAAAATATCAACTATCGATTAGAATTATTTTGTCGCTTCTCTGCAAAATTAATAGCTTATTTGTTGGTTAAGAAAAAAGACTTAGGAAACAAATTCAAATGGAAGAGGCATAACGGTACAATATACATGAAGCCAATGTAACAGTAAGCTGGCTAGATGCGAACCAGATCCAGATCCTCAATGGTCAGCTCAATCACTATGACCCCATTTCCAGAGATTAGATAGATCTACTTTAGAACTCCCTGGGGGTTCACGCTAAATACCTGTCAGCCGGGTGGACACGAAAGTTAATTACCCCCTTACAGCTTGTTGTAGGCGGGACGGACATTTAAGCCGGATTGTCTGACAGTAATCTAGTGGGACTTCCCGCGAGGATAGATCGATCTAAAAGCTCTCAGAATACAGCCTAAGACCAGGACTTAAATGAGAATGTGTGTAGAATAGAAAGCTGAGGGATACCCCTGCAAACAAATATTATTTCATAGTATTTTGGACCGTAAGTGGATTGCCATCAATCCGCAAACGTTAAAAAGTCCACGCACAGACGCATCTGGTGCGCCCTCCCATCCAGAGGATACTGTAAAAATGCTAAAATGCGGATTTATTTCTTTTACTATCGTTACCGTAATCATTGATTGCACAATCAGTAAAATTTTGTTAAAAATACTTTTAGAAGTTGAATAAATATTGGCTAATAATTTTCTGTATCACATTAGGGATGACATTTTTGCTAGAGCGGTATATATTATGTCTGTCCATTTAAAAATGTAATATTATATCTTGAGTGCATGTACAAATTTAGAGGTTGACCCAAAAAGACAGCTCCTCGATACAGCCAGGGATAGACAACTAAAGTTCTTGGACCATTCCATCAGAAAAAAAGGAGAATCTTAGCATTACTGGTAGAATACCTGACAAAAGTGCCCATGGTAGACAACGAAAGACCTTCCTTGAAATTTTTTAAATGCCAACAAGAGAATTGCCAATGGCGAGAAAAAACATTTGGCAAATACCAAAGTCCACCAAACACCGCATTGGTGATGGCACATGAAGAAGACCCTGAGAGCTGATGCCCACTGTGCAATCCAAACTACCAATACCGTAACACTACAGAGCAATGTCGACGTCGGTCAATTATTAGCTTCGGATTTTACAGACTGCATAAAAGCAGAATTTAATTATTCTTGCGGCCATATGGTTTGTTCTGTTATCAATTTGATATATATATGTACCGGCAGCAAAACAATTAGGATACCTGGTTCATTTTAATCAGTTGAAAAGGTATCAACCCCGAAAACATAAAATGTGACGAATCACCTACCGCTCAAAATCTTGTACATTTGGTTTGCAAAGGGTCCACCTTCTCCATCTGATAGGCAATCAGCAGAAGGGCCGTATTTCTTATATGTCTGCCCGGCGGCGCTGGAGGAAGCACACCATCCACCGTTTTGTATTGCAAAGTACTGGTACCCTAGTCTCTTTGCAGCTTGGTAGCATTTCTTGATTGCGTCCCTTCTTGCCCAGTAATCTCCGTCAAGGTTCGGATCTTGACCTTCTAAAGTGGGAACTGCCCGGTTACTCGTGTCAGTCCAGCAACCCAGTTTTATATAATCTGTGAAAATATATGCTGCAATCAGCTGACATGTACATAAGTGTACGTTTTATAGTACTTGTATTTATTCCCACCTCCGTTTTTAAGATGTATTTGAAGTCATTTTTTGCCACAAAAGTCCCCCCCCCCATCAAATGCGACCATTTACTTTTGGAAATAGACATATAAAACCCCTTCAATATGTCTAAAACGGTAAACATGTTTAAGAAACAAAAAGCATTTTGGAATAAAAACTAAGAACTGTGTGGGATTAGACAAAAGGGAATGTAAGAAATATAAAACGAAAGGCAGAAGAATCCGAAAAAAATTGAATAAAAATTCAAAATCACAGAAATATTTTGACAATAAGTTTTGCTCTTATAAAATAATACATATAAAGGGAATTTCAGAAAACATGGGCATTTTTTAATGCAACGAAAATGAATTTTAAAAGTGTAAAAAAATCCGGGCAGAAATAATTGGAAGATTGCTTAAAATAGAGATTTATAGCGTTATAGATGCCTGTTCTAGATGTGTTCTAGATTTTCTGCTTCGAGAAGCTTGAAAAGCTATACAACGGTACGTGTTTAGCTTTTACACTTATTCCTTAAAGGACAATAATCATATAAAAATCCATTTCTCGAATTCTGAAGATCCAGCACTTAATCTATACACTACAGTTATGTTTTAATCGATCCCCGTCATTTAAAAATTATAAAAACAATCTATTAGTAGACAAAAAGCGTTTTAGTAAACCTCACCTCAATATGCATAAAAGAAGCAACAGATCTGGGTCACGTGGTACTGTGACGACAATCACGATAAAGGTCNGGCGTCTTTAAGCAGAAATACCGATACTCGGCATGTAATTGCTTATACCCTATATGGTGCTAACTTAACGTACACTTATGGTGCCATTAGAATTGCTCAGCTAGCTCCTGTAATATTCCCCCAATGGAAACTCCGATTTTACGTAGAAGATAGTTCGGGAGGTGAAAACTCTACAAAATACCCAGCAGTGCCGTCGTTAATTTTAAAAATCTTGCGTCGCCTGGGTGCACAAATTTCCATCGTCAGTCGCGACGACGCGCGCGTCATCCCAGCAGCATTTTGGAAGTTTCTGGTGGCAGACGATCCAAATATTAGTAATTTTTTATTACGTGACGTCACAACCCGACCCACGGACAGAGAAGCCATTTTTCTGGAGCACTGGATGACTTCGAAAGAACCATTTTACTGCATCCGGGACCACCCTAATCACGGGCGCTTTGCTTTGATGGGGGATTTGTTTGGTGGTAGAGCTGTCGACTTGCAGAAAACCCTAAGAAACTCCATACGAGCATCCATATCCGGATATAAAGACCTTAACGCGTTTCTGAACGAACGTGTCTGGCCGCTGATTAAGTCCAACACTTTGTGCCACGACAGTGTCGCGTGCGAAAAGTACCCTAACTCCGCACCTGCCCCATTAGAACGCACACATTATGATTACATAGGGGAGCACGTGGCACCCTACGGTGAACCTCTCTACCCAGATGAACTTGTGAAGCTGCAGCGTATGGCAGTACAGAAGAAATGTGTCAACGACACTCGGTATTCAATGCTGTTCTACAGCCTGGGGATGTCCATAGCGCCCGTGTATGACGTCAAAAACACATTGCGACCTTTTGGGGTGAAATTCGTAGACAACAGCCTATCTGAAAATTGCGGTGCCTTCAAATCGTGTGCCAATGGTTTGAAAGTTCTAAACCGGAATAATACCGTAGCTCTGAGCCCTGAGGATGCTGAACGTTTTTTCCAAGCGTATAAAGAGGACTACCTCTTCACTCAGGTGGATGCCTTCGTTTGCACTGATCCGGTTTCCGTATGTGAGGCATTCGTGAAATTTAATAAAAGTCTTCTTATCATGACGTCGACGAGGTACGAAAAAGGTCGAACCTCGCCGATTAGATGGCGGCAGTGGAACAAGCGTTTATTGACCTTGGCTAATGACCCCACTAACGTCATCGCTGCCACAAGTAAATATGACGTAGAATATATGAAGTATTTTCTTGGGACGGAGGCTCTTCTGCTTGAACCTAGTTGCGCGTACCTCAAATACAAATATAACCCAAAGAAAAATCAGTTTCTCTTGGGTCCGATACTCAGCGATGAATTCCGGTCATTTTTCAGACAAGAACTTAATTTTGCAATGAATAAGACGAAAGTCAACGTAGAAATAGAGTATATGCCGTATAGGAGTCTATTCAAGGCGGGCTCTCACAGGAGAATATCAGAATACAAAGGAATCATACACATTCCGTTCGATGTGACCTCCATGTACCAGACTGAGCAATATCGAATGAACATTCCATTGTTTTTTCCATCCCTTGATTTACTCATTAAATGGCATCTGAAATACCAGCTGCTAAAGCAGCGGACGTTAGCAGGACAAGAGGGTCGTTCCGCAAAAGCGTCAGCCATTCCTGGTGTTATGGATGTTCCTGATCCAAATGACGACACTTATGACGTGGCGCTTCGCCACTGGTTGCAATACGCGGATTATTACCAGTGGCCTTATGTGATACTTTTTGAATCTCTAGATGATCTTGTAGAGAAATTAGAAAGAGTCGATCTCGCTGAAACGAGCAGAGAAATGATGACGTACAATACGTACCTTAAGGAGCAGCTGTTAGACAAATGGAAACGTGTGCTCACGCGATTAGCTATTACAAAAACGGGACACTTTTGGCGACATAGCAAATTCGAGCTTCATACATTAAAGATATAATGAAATTAACACTGTGGTGATTAATTTAGCATAAATGCGACGTCAGTTTTGATATTTGCAATTCTGATTACGTTTGAAACAAGTAACGATGATTCCGCTGTACATTTCGGAACCGCGTACCTGTTTTGTTTGATATGATTTAATACGAGTGATGTCAAGTAAACCAAGGAGGTGCATGCACCTTGATTTACAGTCTGCATAGACAAAGATCAACAAAATTAAGGCTGTGATAAAAATTGTTTTAAAGTTACAAAGCAAAAATATAAATCATTTTACAATTGTAAGTAGACAGTTTTGAAAATGATAATTTCAACCAAATGCAATATCTTCATCTGATTATCTTCATCTGTAGATATCATTATTCCATTATTTTGGAGGGAAAACATGGTGTTACAACAAATAAAGCTTTGGTGGTTTATATGGACGTTGGTGCTAAATACTTTACGATGTGCTCATTAATTCGTGGACTTGGTAATTAATATGGGCGTTTGTGCTAAAAGATCTGCGGGTAGTTTTAGTAAACGGCAATTATCGTTTATGAGGTCCGCAATTCTCCAGTTGTTTGCTTAAATTGATTTTGAAAAATAAAGAAAATAAAGAAATAAAAACATGCCAGACAATAACCAGCATGATTCTTTGCGGCCCACAACCAACTATTGTAGTGGGAAGGTTTACCTGTGGATTATTTAAAAGAAGAAATATGGAACAAAATGATATGCAAGAATAATGTGCCTTTAACATGTCACGCCAGACATTTCCATGAATAATTATGTAAATGGTTTGTTTTCTTTCTCGCCTCTAAATGGAATTTAGGTTCATTTCACCTGTGGCAGGTAACGTTGTTAATCGTTATCGATAACGTCCAGGCTATACCGACAAGTTTTGCCCATCGAAGACAATTTTCTCAGCGATTCGAGAACGATAAAATAGCAATCATAAATCTTAGTTAAGAAGGCTTGGGACCTTTTTGGATTGCAAATACTTTCAAGGTTACTACCAAGGTTAAACAGAAGTGCCTTGATTGTTAGGTAAGTCCCAACTATTTATCTTTTTTTTTTATGTTAACAGTGTAAAGGCAAGAAGTAAACTCAAAATAATGTGTGCACGGAGTAACTGCGCATATCAAATACTTTTACTGAAAGATTCTTGTTAAATATACTGATATTGTAAGTTTTACAGTGATGAAAATTGTAAATCAGTGGCCAACGTCATGTATGCTACCACATCAAAAAAGTGTCACCGCTACCGCAATTATGTACATTGCTACAAGGTTGCCCATTATGCTAATTTTACCATAACATAACAAGAAGGCCATCGATCATCATGTAAATTGGGGATGTGCGATTGAACATTTACCTATCTAGAGAACAGCTGGTAAAAAATAAATTTTCAGTTTTCTGCCTCTGGTCGACAAGACGCAGCCCACATACTGTAAGTCATGTATGGGCTGTATTGGCTACTATGGTGTGGGCGAGCTGGCAGTGGTCAACTGGAACTTTGACATAGACAGGACACAGCCCACATACTGTAGGTTATGTATGGGCTGTATTGGCTACTATGGTATAGGCGAGCTGGCAGTGGTCAACTGGAACCTTGACATAGACAGGACACAGCCCACATACTGTAGGTTATGTATGGGCTGTATTGGCTACTATGGTATAGGCGAGCTGGCAGTGGTCAACTGGAACCTTGACATAGACAGGACACAGCCCACATACTGTAGGTTATGTATGGGCTGTATTGGCTACTATGGTATAGGCGAGCTGGCAGTGGTCAACTGGAACCTTGACATAGACAGGACACAGCCCACATACTGTAGGTTATGTATGGGCTGTATTGGCTACTATGGTATAGGCGAGCTGGCAGTGGTCAACTGGAACCTTGACATAGACAGGACACAGCCCACATACTGTAGGTTATGTATGGGCTGTATTGGCTACTATGGTATAGGCGAGCTGGCAGTGGTCAACTGGAACCTTGACATAGACAGGACACAGCCCACATACTGTAGGTTATGTATGGGCTGTATTGGCTACTATGGTGTAGGCGAGCTGGCAGTGGTCAACTGGACAAGTTTCGGCCTGCTGCCTTCCAACTGTAGTTTTTGCAATTATAATTTTGTCGACAAACAGAAATAACATTGCAATACTTCGTGAATGGCAATTGTGAGACATGCCAATCAAGTGGAGAAGCAATTCATATAGATTTAGGGGATGTATTGTGTTAGGCAAAACAGTAAATGTATTCGGTAAAAATAATGTAATTTTAAACACCCAAAAGGTTTCGTTCACCATTTTTCAGAAACCATGGAAGTTTCCAAATTAGCAGTCGTTATGGCGCTCTCTGTCTTGCACGCGCATGCCCAGTTGAGCCCCACGGCTGATGATGTCATCGACATGACGTACCTCGTGTCTCCAGATTCACTGTATTGGCCAGGACTGCCTGGGTTAAAGTTCACTAGGGTTTCAAGAGGGCCAGTTAATTTCGGATCTGGGTGGTGAGTTATCTACAACAGTTAAACGTTTCAGTGTACTTTTACATCTGGGGGGGTAGGGGGGGGGTGATTATTCTAAGTACCAGAATCTTGTTAATACTAGTAGAGGAACCATGCGTTAACGCATACATGTAATTGTTCCTCTTAGGACGCGAGAGCGACAACTTATAGTGTGCAACAGGGCCAAAATGACCAGGCTTCCTTTGAATTGTGAATTAAGTGAATATATGTATAACTTCAACCCTCGTGGTTGCAATATCTCAATTATTATTATTATTATTATTATTATTATTATTATTGTAACAGAAAACGTAATCAATAACTTCATAATGAAAACAACTGCATTGACAAAGTCCTCGATCATCATTCACTGCAAAGTATATGAATTCTAAAAATATTCATAAATATTAAACCCGTCGTGCAAAAAATTAACGGTGTACCAGTTATTTATATCATTTATATCATAAAATATTTTAAGGGGCACTCACGGCAAAGTAAGAAGTACGCATCATGTTTATGTATTAGTTCATAAAAAGCTATATTAATTTATCTCAGTTCCAGTTACCTGTATGTACCGTTTCTTCCGACCCTTATACCTAACCCCTGGAAATCATTCGATTTATTTAATGACAAGAAAACATTTGGGAAGTTTTATGCAGTAACTGTTGTTTCTTAATTGTACTGTAGGGAACTGCAATAGAAAAAGTTCGAAGTAAATCCTCAGTTTATCACATTTTTTCAGGTACGAAGACAATGATATTTGCGGACAAGAACACCAATGTACCCACATGGACGCGCCTGCGCATTACAGCAAAGGCAAGTGGCGAATACATCAGATTCCACCTCACAGGTTCTTTGGGCCTGCAGTTCGAATTGATATTTCTTCTCAAACAGCCCAGAATAATGAATACAACCTGAAAGTAGAGGACGTGCAAAAGTGGGAAAAAGAAAACGGTCCCATTCCTGACAACTCTATAGTGTTTATCTACACCGGTTGGGGAAAGCACCATGAGAATCGGACGGCGTACTATGGTTACGAGGGCACCGACAGCTGGTTGGACACCAATGGAAACCCGCTGCCGCATTTTCCCGCTCTTTCCGAAGATGCCGCCAAATGGATTTCCTCAAACAGAAGGATTTGGGGAGTGGCCACAGACGGGCCCTCAATAGGCCCCAGTAAAACTATGATGGCCCACGTTCCTCTCAACAAAAAGAACATTTTTATCCTCGAAAGCGTCGCAAATTTAGATAAGTTGGCAACAACGGGGGACACCGTCGCGGCACTGCCGCTTAATATCAAAGACGGTGGTGGTGCCCCCTTGCGGCTAATGGCATTCAAAAAAGCTCGGATCAGACCGGGAGCCGATGACGTCATAGACCTGTCCTACCCTCTGTCTAATGACACGGTTATGTGGCCAGGAAGGACACCTTTTCAGTTGTTTTTCCTTGTCCACGGATTAACCCTTATTGGTAACAATACAATATGGTGAGTAATGAAAATATACCTCCCTTTAGTGATCTTATATTACCTTTGAAAAAGTTGTAGAAATATTATTATAAAGACAAAAAATGTAGAAATATTATAAAGACAAAAAGGTATTCTTATCCCGTATTTCCATTAAAAGCATCTTGAAAATGAACGATACGAAGAAACAAATGGCTTGTAAATTTCGATAAGCACATTTGCAGTTTGTAATCAGCAAATTACTATTCCTACTAATCACAAATTAATCTCATATAATTGCACGAATACAAGTAATCTATATTCAGCTATAAGTGGCAGTGTGTCACTATATAGATATATTTATTTATTTTTCTAATCTGGTACAAATACATTCTTCACGATGGCTGTGACCTAGCCTTATTTGTGTAAACTAATGTACCAAAAACTGAAATACTAGTTTACAGACAGATATTTATAAAGGTTGTTTTAAAACATTATCACTATATATTCAGTTGATTTAGTTAGCTAGGTGGTGGTTGGTTAAAATATTTTCTTTTATTAGTATATATTGTTATATAATGAGCATTAATCTTTATGAAAATTCAGTTCTAGACTTGTCAGTAACAAGCATATTGATATTTTCAGGATTGAAACGAACAGCTTTTGTGGATCAGAGCATGCAGGGACACATCTTGACGCGCCTGCGCACTTCATTAAAGGTTCATGGCGAACCCATGATATCCCTGCGCACACCCTCATCGGTCCTGCCGTCAGAGTAGACATGAGCAAAAAAGCTGAAAATATTTCGGACGCTGTCCTCACTGTCCAGGACTTGGAAGACTGGGAGAAGGAAAATGGCCGAATACCTGACAACGCTATGGTATTTCTTCACACGGGCTGGGGGAAATTTGTCAACGATTTCGAAAAATACCTTGGCTCTAAGAACCGGTCACATCGCGTAAATGATAAGGGGGAGTCCCTTTTGAACTTCCCTGGCTTCTCAGGAGAGGCAGCAGAGTGGTTAGTGAACAACCGAAAATTCATCGGAGTGGGAATTGACACCGCCAGCATCGACGCGGGTCAAACGACGTCATTTCCAGCGCACGTGGCCTTTCTTGGCGCCAAGAAACTCGTGTTACAGAATGTGGCCAATCTTGACAAGTTGCCGAACACCGGAACGACGGCCTTTGTGTTTCACATGCTGCACAAGGACGGAAGTGGGGCCCCTACCAGAGTGGTTGCAATCAAAAACAGTGCCATCACTGCCGGTCAGGTTTCCAGCGGTGTTGACGCAAGGCCCAAACTGGCCGCCATGATGATGTTCATTGTCTTGATTTTGATCAGTTTCCCCTCATGTGCGACCTTCACCTGATTCGGGTGTTGTGACTTCTTTATGTCACTTTTAATAATTAGTTCTCTGTGCAAGATTAAAAGCAAGTGAATTCAATGCAATTCGTCCTGTTTATTCAAGAATTAAATACAAAGTTTATCAATAAAATTGTTACCCTCACGCTGTACACACTTGGGCACTTTCTAGGATATTAACGACAGTTTTCATGGGGGTTAGTTTCTTTATTTACTACAACCACGGTGGAGAAAAATAATTTTTGAAACAAAACGTCGTATTCTTTATTCGGTTGAAATAAAAGGATGTTAACACAACCTCAAAATGATTCGTGTATATTGATATTGTGATTTCGTATCAAAAATCCGAGGTTCTACTGGCTTAAAGATAACTCAGTTTTCACCACCATCACCCATGTATACATACTATAACCACCGCTTCCCGCACCACTCTCACACGTTCGTGTCAAACCATGACATCCCACCCTGTGATCGATAGCGTGTGTACACAAAAGATTGGCACTTCTTTATTAAGTAAACTATTGAATTGCCTTGGGAATCTTAGGACCCCGTTTCCATAGATTTTAGATCGATCTATCCCTGTGGGGAGTCTCACTAGATTACTGTCAGCTTAGCCGGCTTAAGCGTCTGTCCCGCGTACTGAAAGCTGTAAGGGGGTAATTAACTATGGTGCGCGTTCGGCTGACTGCAATTTATCGTGAACCCCCAGGGAGTTAAGTCGATCTAAATCTAAATATCTGGATCGATCTAAATCTCTGGGAATACACCCTAGTGTTTCTTACACAACTGACAGCGATATGAACGCTATTTGGCTGCCAGGGCCCCGTAACTCGAAAGCATCGCGCATTGCGATCGAGCGCAAGCGTCTCGATCCCATAACTCGCCCATACTCGCACCATATAATACATTGTAACCTCTGTGTAATATTGCTATTGAAAATGCGCGATGCTTTCGAGTTACGGGACCTGATTATTATCCTGATGACAAAGCGTTGCGGTCAACCGGTCTTTTCGTGGCGCCTATCTGTTATGCAATGTAGATTTGGCCATTCTATTCTTAACCCTTGTTTACACCTCTAAATACGGCACGGTTGGTCAGATAAAACCTGTTTTACCGCAACATATCGAGGACTTGTCTGCTTGACTTGACCTAGTTATTATATAATGACTGTAAAAAGACGTTGTTTATATCACAAATGCGAACTAGCCAATGCATTGTCGAGTGACAATACCGTGTGCGCACATGGATCGTTATGAGAATGGATCTGTCTGTCGCAAAATGGAAACGTGCCGTAACGCTGGGTGCGGCAGAAGAAGAAGTACTTATTTTAGCGGACCGCTTTCTCCAGAAGGGATACCCGAAGAGATTAGCCAACTTTCGCTAAGGTAAGATTGCATTTGCATATTTAAATGGCACACTTGTTATATCATTATATATATTGCTAAAATGAGGGCGTTTTCTTAAGACTTTAGGGACGCACGTTGACAAGGTAGGCATAAAATTATTCGTCCCCAAGTACAGAAGTCACATTAAGAGATCGTGGATTCACAATTGATAGAGTCTAATGTAACAGCAATATCAGACCAGAAGGACGTGCGGGTCGCATATATTTACTCACCGTGTATAAAGTGGAGGCATTTAACCTTCCTTATGAATTTTTGGAAACGGTAATTTTCAAACAAAATGCAAATTTCGCTTCAGTCGACTTGACAAATTGGCATTAAGTGAGATTTTTCTCTTAAAACCAAATATTCCTAGGTTGAAAAAAATGAAACACAGGCATATTTTAATGACGTTCGACTTTAAGCTTCATAGTACTATAGTATCTTTCCCAGTTTGGTGTTGGTTAATAGTAGAGTTTAGGTTACTAGAGTCACAACTACAGAAATAATACATATGTGATACTTCAAAATGTCCTTTAATTTTCATTATGTCAGATCACCCTTAGCCTCTCACCAAGAACAAAATAAGGTCAAGTCCGAAAATCAATCATGACATCACCCGTAAAATGACTTGTGTAAATGTTAATTAAGTCATTGAACACTGGAGATTTAGCTGTTATCCAAAAGAATGTATGTCAGGCAGTTAACAGAGTTTTTGGCAAAGGCTAACAATACCCTTAAGCTCTTTTTCGCTTAAGACCGAAGATTCTTCTATTGAAAAAATAAAACAAACACACAATAATGAAGTTTGACTTTAAACTTTATAAAAAAAACGCCAAAATGTTTTGTTCTTGACATCAGACCACCGTTGGCCTGTCACCATCGAGAACAAAATAGAGTTTAAATTATCAAAACAGTTTCATCATGTGCCGTCCGAGGTAATGGGATCATGACAAATCTCTGTTTTGTCTTCATTTTTCTTCTACATTGTGACAAGCAAACACTGTCACCGAGGCCTTGCGTGTATCCTGGTGTTTATCACGATGACTGGTGGTCAATATAAGCCCGACCATTTATCACTACTTTTATAGTAAAAAGTTTTGAGGGGACTTTGCATACGTAATAAGCCCTTTGAACCTAGGTGACTAGATGTTGACTTCTTTTGTTTACTGAATAGCTTTTCCCCGGCATTCTTTTGTTCACTAGACAGCAAGTTCTTCAGTAAACAAAATAAGTCAACACCTTGTCATCTAGCCGCAAAAGACCTACTACACTATCATAAGGCAAAGTGTAGATTAAATGTACAGGATAATTGTATTTTCAAACTTTAAAAAGTCGCCTTTCAACTCAATCGCAGTTTTTGATAACCTGCCATTACAGTTATTATCGGTTGGATAGGCAGACACCAGTGGTGGATTTAGATGGGGGTCGGGGGGGGGGGGGGGGGTCGGCTTTGCATCCGCAAACCCCCCTTTCAAATAACCCTGGATCCGCCCCTGTGTTGTAGTAGCGTTAGTATATATTCTATGGGTGAGGTTTGATGAACACATGAAGTAAACTTGGATAGGAAGACTACCATCCGCATATTACGTCATCTCTTATGGAATAACTGGAAAATTTGATAAAATCATACCGCTAGTACTACATTATCTTTTCTCACTTAATGCTGGGTAATGATATGGACTGCGAAGACAGGATGGGTGCATGAGCCTGAAGTTTAAAAAGCAAACAATTCGAGTTAGGCCTGCCTTTATATAACAAAAGAAAAAAATCCCTGAAAACTTAAACTACTGCACGCGTGTATTTATTTTCCCTTTATTAACAAAAACACATTCTGTCCTAATCTGTTAATGAAATTGCGATCTGTAAATCCGTGTTCCAGTACTGAATATTTAATGTTACCGACACGAAAATGACACACCATTCTGTAACACTATCTATGACAGGTCCTTAATTAGCCTACAGCTGTTACGAATTGGGCAAAGATGACAAATAGGATCTACCTGTAAAGAAGTCTCTGCCGAGAATAAATCAAATTTTAGGGGGTAAAACGGTCCAAGGTTGAAGAAGTAAGCTGTACGTTTAATAAATAGCAGTGTCCTCCTGACCGATGGCTAGCCTTACAGGTTAACTGTCAAATATTTTACATCTCACCTCTATATGAACAGATACTGATACACAGATGTGTGGGACTTTTTTCTGAAGGCAGAAGATTGAAAAATTAAAACAGACACACAATAACGAAGTTTGACTTAAAATCTTACAAGGAAAATGTGTTAATTTTTTTTACATTTTTTCATGACATCAGACCACCGTTTGCCTGTCACCAGCAAGTACAAAATAGAGTTTAATTTTTCAAAACAGTTTCATCATGTGCTGTCCGAGGTAAAGGGATCAAGACAAATGCTTGTTTTGTCTTCATTTTTCTTTTACACTGCGACATGCAAACACTGTCAACGAGGTCTTACGTGAACCCTGGTGTTTATCACGATGACTGGTGGTCAATATAAGTCCAACCCATATATATATATATATATATATATATATATATATATATATATATATATATATATATCACTACTTTTATTGTAAAAAAGTCTTGAGAGGGCTTTGCATACGTGACAGGCCTTCCGCAGCTTCATGTTGACTAGATGTTGACTTCTTTTGTTTGCTGAAGAGCGTGCTCTCATCTTGTCGGCTTGTAAGCTCTTAAGTAAGTAAAAGAAGTAAAGACTTATTTCCATGGGTCAAGTCAGCGAAAGCATGTTAAATGAAAAAAAATATAAACCTGCAGAATAAACTTTTATTTTCTACATTTCAGAAAATCATGGAAGTTTCCAAATTGGCAGTCGTTATGGCGCTCTTCGTCATGCACGCGTATGCCCAGTTGAGCCCCACGGCTGATGATGTCATCGACATGACGTACCTCCTGACCCCAGATACACTGCATTGGCCAGGACTAACAGGGTTTAACTACACTCGGATTTCAAGGGGACCGGTTAATATGGCTGCTGGGTGGTGGGTAATTTACAATATGTAACAATATGAATACTCTATGTGAGCCTTTTATTGATTTTGGCAATTTAAATAGATAAATCGTGGCTCTGGCTATGTTAATACGTAAATAAGGGATAATTCATTAAAAATGTGTATCAAGACACGATTATATATCTTCAAGCTAAGCAAGATAGAACTAGGCCAATTCTTTTCTCCAAATTGATTTTTTTTTTAGGTTTGAAGACAATGACTTTTGCGGACAAGAACATCAAGGCACCCACATGGACGCGCCTGCGCATTTCAGCAAAGGCAAATGGCGCTTGCATGACATCCCACCTCATAGGTTTTTTGGGCCTGCAGTTCGCATTGATATTTCTTCTCAGACAGCTCAGAATAATGAATATAACCTGCAAGTAGAGGACGTGCAAAAGTGGGAAAAAGAAAATGGACCCATTCTTGACAACGCTTTAGTGTTTATCTACACCGGTTGGGGAAAGCACCATGATAATCGCACGGCGTATTATGGGTACGGAAGCGCCGACAGCTGGTTAGATGCTAATGGAAATCCTCTCCTTCACTTTCCCGCTGTTTCCGAGGATGCCGCCAAATGGATTTCCTCGAACAAAAAAATAGCTGGAATAGGCACCGATGGACCCTCAGTAGGCCCCAGTAAAACTATGATGGCCCACGTTCCTCTCCTTGAAAAGAACATCTTCTCCCTCGAAAGTGTCGCAAACTTAGATAAGCTGGCAACCACCGGTGACGCTGTCGCAGCACTTCCAGTCAATGTCAAAGACGGCAGTGGCGCCCCCGTGCGAATTGTCGCATTCAAGAAAGCCCAGTTCAAGCCCGGACCCGATGACGTCATAGACTTGACCTACGCTCTGTCTAATGAGACGGTTATGTGGCCAGGAAGGAATCCTTTCCAGTTGTTTGTTCTTGACAGGGGGTTAGTGAATCTTGGTAACAACACCGTATGGTACGTAGCTAGTCCTAATATTGATATTGCCATTGGTACATGCACTTGTTCAAATTTTCATTTTGAAAATAAAATAATCATTGTTAAAGTGCAAAAATAACTATTAAAACACTTTAATCTTTTCACGTGTTCATTCGGACGCTTCTGAGCGCTTAACTTTACGAAGTTTTGTCATTTTTACCATGATATACCTGTATATCATTTATTAAAGAAAGATTGTCTCAGTTGTTAAAGATTAACACCAGTTTTGTAGTAACTTCATGCACTTAATCATGAATCAGAAATATAAAACCAATTTTATAGGTTGGAACAGAACAGATTCTGTACACCAGAGCATGCAGGGACGCATCTTGACGCGCCTGCGCACTTCATAAAAGGTTCATGGCGAACCCATGATATTCCTGCGCACACTCTCATCGGTCCCGCCGTCAGAGTGGACATATCCAAAAAAGCTGAAAATAACCCGGACGCTGTCCTTACCGTCCAGGACTTGGAAGACTGGGAGAAGGAGAATGGCCGAATACCCGACAACGCCATGGTGTTTCTTCACACTGGCTGGGGGAAATTTTTTACCGATTTCGAAAAATACCTTGGCTCTACAAACCGGACCAATTGGTTAAATGATGAAGGACAGCCACTCGTTCACTACCCAGGATTTTCAGAGGCAGCAGCGAAATGGTTGGTTAACAATCGAAATATCAACGGAATTGGCAGTGACACCATAAGTTACGACGCAGGGCAAACGACGTCATTTCCAGCGCACGTGGCCTTTCTTGGAGCCAAGAAGCTCGCGCTGGAGAATGTGGCCAATCTTGACAAGTTGCCGAACACCGGAACGACGGCCTTTGTTTTTCACATGCTGTACAAGGACGGAAGTGGGGCCCCTACCAGAGTAGTTGCCATCAAAAACAGCGCCATCACTGCCGGTCAGGTTTCCAGCGGTGTTGACACAAGGTCCATGTTTGTTGCTCTGATGATGCCTTTTTTCTTGATTTTCTTTAGGTGCATCTAATGCTTGAAATATACCTGATCCTGATGTAAAATATTTTAAACGAAAAGGTTACGCAGTAGCATCTATTGTGAAAATTAATATAGTTCAATTAAATCCTTTCTATTCATAGAAGATTTAAATTCAAACGCCTGACTCTTTATTTGTTTGAAATAAAAACTTTCCAACACGACCTCAGAATGATTAATTTATCCCCATGTTGTGGTTTCATAAACATAGCTTTATCCGGTCAAAACCATAAGCAATGTGTCTCTAACTACCGATTCCTGCGTTTGTTTTTCAAGTGACCAAACCAGGGCATTATATGTCACGCTATGATCGATAGTAAATATATGCAATGCAGCAAATATACCTTCTAAATAAAAGAGACTCCACTGCCTTGAAATCCCTTGATCGGTGTGTTTCGTTCCAATGAACGCTACGATATTCATTCTTTAAAGGCAAACTTGTTGGCCAAATGACCATTTCTTGCGTTTGTTTGTACAATCTAATGTTGGAAACCTATATTTGTCATCTCATTAAAATAGCCGTGTTAACACCCCTAGAGACGGTGCGATCAGATAAAAACAGAATCGAACCATTTTAAAGCAACAAATCGATGACTTAGCTCTCTGAACAAATTGGAAACAAAAACGGGGTGCTAACTGNTGTGTAAAATTTTGTATAAAATTGTGTATAATAAAATGGTTTTACTCACAGATGCTACTTTCATGAGTATAGAGTATAGAGTGCTTGAGTATAGAGTTAACTTAAAAGATATTTTAAGTTAATATAGTAAATAATAGTTTGAAATTCAATATTCTCATCTTTATTTGTTTCACTTTGAAGAGCTCAGTGAATACTAAAATTTCTGATATATTTTGTACATAAATATATTTATGAATGAATAAAAATTCTTAATGTATAGCACTGTGCACTTGTTTACCGACAAATATGAACAGTATTAGTACGTGTCAAATAATCCTGAAAAAAAGGGAAATTTCCAAGATAAAGAAATTGATAACGAGTATTCAGTAAACTGACGTGTCGTGGCATTGCCTCAACCTTGGATTAAAATTTTAATTAAATGCATTATAATATTAAAATTATACCGAGTGAGAGAAAAAATACTTTAAGAAATTTAAAACCAGACACAAAGCGTAGGCACTGTCACAATGTGTTTCTTTTGACTTCTCCTTGGGTGATTTT
This sequence comes from Lingula anatina, assembly GCF_001039355.2. The sequence continues at coordinate 121,475 of NW_019775681.1, read as the reverse complement.
TCACCGGGTTGTGCCATAAANGATGTTGTAGACAGTGTTTAACTGATAAGAAGATAACTTTCCCACCTCACATAAGCCGATGATTGACGCTTTTAGGAGTTTGGCTCGGATCATTAAGGCCTCAAATCTTGTACCATTTTCCGCACTGATGCTTCTGATGTTTGAAAACAAAAAATTGACTTCCTCAACCCGATTTTGCAGACGTTTATGTGGGCCTGGATTTGGGTGGATATCGCCTGAAATTAGGAGCAATAGACATAAATTAGTTTTATAGGGCAGACCAGGAGTTATTGGTAAGATAAACAGAGAGGATGGAAAAAAGGTACCGGTAAGAAAAGACATACTTTTGGCCAATCTATTGTTTAGCACATTATTTCGATTGTATATATTGAGATAATTTGTACTGTTATTAAAAGTAGCAGACACTAAAATTGTTTCCACTTTCCAAGACTGAGAGTCACCGGGGCTTGGGTAGACTTCCCGTGAAATTAAGAGCAGTAGAAGTATAATAGTCACCAGAGGTAACCAGCAGCAAGTTACGGGTGTTGGAGATAAAGAAGATAATGAAAATAAGGATATAACGTAATTTGGCTCCGTTTTGCATTTTGCTATACTAGTAGAAATTTGACTATTAGAATAAATCGAGTTAACATGTCTACTAGGCATACTGCCGACTATGTCAGTTGTGATCAGTTGAGAATGATTCAAAACACTTCCTCCTAACTCACAATAAAGATCGCAATTATAATACTTTCGAGAAGTTGAACCTTCATGTGTTACATATATGTACACTATGAACATCAATATGCCATCTCTCAAACCAGTGATACTCGGTTTGATCTTAAGCAACCACAGATTTCAACCACAGGGTTGGGGTTCAGTAGCCACGCCCATATCTTCCCTTGACCCCTGCGAGTCTCCCACACTCAAAATGTATGGTTCATTGATACGTTTATCATTGCTGTTCGCATTAATTATTTTTTTTAATAAATAAATTTTGGGTAGAAAATCCCACACTTTAAAACCTAGAACGATTTCTTTTAAAACATCCTCTCCCCACCCATTTTTCCGTCACACAATGTGTCCTGCGTGACTACCCGATGACACAAATACACTAGAGGGGATATAGGCCCTACATCCTTGAGTGAACATCTTTGTTGGAAGCTAGGGGCACATTCAGAGCAAGTTGATCCGCGGAATACCACATCCGCGGATCAAACATGGTTAACCCACCTGAAAGCTTACCGCGTGATCCCCGCGAGGAATCTTATCTATTCAGTATCTATTAAGGAATTATACGGCAAGCTTTGAAGTGCATCGGCCATATTTGATTCGCAAACCTGTTAGCCCCCTGACCAACTTGATCTGAACACATCCTTATAAGTCGCATAGCTATAGCCAATTAAAGTTCATAACACCGGTGCATATATACAAGTAGGAAAGGGTCGTAGTCCCCTAAAAAGGTGTCACGTAATAAGCACAACCAGGGCGTTCGTTTTCCATAGCGAGGGGTTGAAGATGATACATGTACTAGCAAAAAAGACAGTGGCGAGTCATTTCAAGTAGGTACACGTAACAAATTAGCTCACTAAGACTTCTTTACTGCACCTTTATTCAGTGTTTATTTGGCATTCCTCTTATTTTCCTATATTATTCAACAAGCTGTGATCCTGTATCACTCAAAACTGCAGATACTTGTGACTGAGATCAAATGGCAGTATTTGCAGCACTGTCTTCTTGATTTCTCCTAGCAATCCCATACGTGAGGATATCGTTTTCTTGGCATTTCATAATAATGTCATTCTTTATATGAGAAATGTTGGTTTCTCGTGATAAGAAAAAACATGGAAATCCACAAATGATGGGAGAAGCTCAAATATTTCCAATCACCCCTCGTAAGTCACGTTTTGACAAGTAGGGGCCTATATCCTGCTAGATGCTCTGGCCTCGTCAACACTTCTGAGTTTAATTATCGGAATCAAGTGTCGACATTTGATTTTTGATACTCGAATAACGACATAAAGTATAATGTTTTAAAGACGAAACAAATTATTGAAGATTTTAGGAAAAAAACAACATCAAGATCATTGTCATTATTGCCTTTCCAATAAATCAGCTTTTTTAAAAATCTAGTATAGTGTTTGCTTAGATAAAACGGGGGTAGATTAGGGCATGAGAGGGGTAGAGAAGAAAGATTAATGTATAACTACAATTATATACTTAAAATTACAACCAAAAGGTCAAAGTTTTACATTCATAGTGAAAATGCAATCGAATATTGAAATATGTGACAGTACATTAAAATGTTAACACACACACACACACACACACACTAAAGTTTAATTTCTAGTCTTCTGCGTCTTCATATAGAATATTGAAATGATAGCGGGGTTAGGTCACCTATTTGACTGACTGCATTGTTGACTACACCATTGAGCTCTGGGTGAACAATAAGTATCTGGAGTTATTTGTTCGGCTCAAGTCAGGTAGAAAGGCTGGCATAGCAAAGGTCTCGTTCCCACTGAAACAATCGTAGCCGGGGGTGGGAGGGGGGTGGCTCGAACGTACCGCCCTTTTGGCCAGGAAAATTTATATATGTCCTTTTTCAACTTGTGTCAGTTAAGGGGGTTCGTTGCCCATTTGAAAGTTAACAGGGTAAGGTTACTGGTAAAAGCAACTGGCTAGTTTATAACTTCATGTACGACTCAATATCTATATTGTCCAATATGGATACTGAGTCCTAGTTTATGACAAACAAAGCCTAGGCAGCTTTTCCCTCGCGGTTGTGTTGTTGATCGCTATCTCCAAGAGGTGTTAACGGAAGTGCTTTGACCCCTCAACATCACGCGCTCTGGTTCATAGCGTTGGCGATCTACCCCCTCCACACCTCTCTCTCTTAGGCTCTATTCACACAGATTTTAGATCGATCTATCCCCGCGGGGAGTCTCACTAGATTACTTTCAGATAATCCGACTTAAATCTCCGTCCCGCCTACTACAAGCTGTAAGGGGGTAATTAACTTTCGTGTCCGCCCGGCTGACAGCTATTTAGCGTGAACCCCCAGGGAGTTAGGTCGATCTAAAGTAGGTCGATCTAATCTATGGAAATGGGGTGTAAGGCCGCATACAGAACAGCGGACTAACAGACCCACGGATCAAATATGGCCGACCCACTTGAAAGCTTGTTGCGCGATCCCCGCGTGGAATCTATTCAATGCCTGATAGGGAGCTATTTTCCTTGATGTACAACGAGTTGCTCTATTCTACATCTCCTCATTACATGCCCTACACAACTCGGCATAGGCCTACATGTGTACATTCTCGGAGAAGTTATGTGATAGTGCCGGTATGAGCTTTATTCGGTTTCGGGGTATTTTATCCCCCCGTGAAAATCCACTTGCTCCTTACACTCAAGGAAGTCACAAACTATCTCATCGACTTTTTATAAATGAAAGGTTAAAGGTACATACGAACCGAGCATCGCTGGAGCGTGGATTCCTAGTAACACATGTAAACCACTTCTACTAGATTCTTATATGACTCAAATAAATTGGACATGCCAAGGGATAAACTGAATAGATCACTCAATCAGCCATAAAAGACCTTTAGACTGCTCCTTTCTTTAAATTTTTGGTTGTAAATTTGACCTACTTTCCTGAGCCATTGACATACAGCTTAGAATGCCAGCAGAAAAATCCGTTCAAACATCATTTTCGGGTAAAATTAAACAATGCCTTTTGGTAATTCTCTTAGTTATACTACTTGAAACTATATGCTGGCATTTGGTTGGTTTTTGTGAAAAAAATTGACTTTGTATGCATCTTTAATGGTGGATTACTGAAGTAAAAACGTGTCTGCAATATTTATACCACGTGTTTGCGGTAACCGCGAAGAAATGTAGGCCTACTCCTCGCCAAACCACTAACTGCATTGGTGCATACGTCGGTGAAGACAGTTTATAAAATTACTCGTCGTCATGATAATTACTGTTGACATATGCTACAATTTACATAAATTGCGATAAGAAGTTTGCGATAAGGCAACTGGGATGCGGGATGCGAGCTGGTTTATTATTCACCGAATATCTGGCCCATACCTCCGTCGATGTGCATATAGATATACACTGTGCCTCCAAATGGTTTATTTTAAGCATATGTTCACGCCCTATTGACAGTTATATAAATGATATAATAATATATGCACGTGTATACTGCATTTAAGTGAAAACTCAAGCTGGTGGTTCTTAAATAGTGGATAATGTGATTTGCATATGTTTTCTGATAAAACTTGAACTTATCGTCGTGCGTAACGGGGCGACGGATAAAGCAATTAAAGGGACGGCAACTCTTCATTTTGGCAGAAAAAGTGCCATAAAACGGAATTTTCTGGGGTAAACGACAATTTCTCCAAACTTTCTCATGGTTTATGAATCCGTTCCAACATTCAAAGTAAGTCGATTGTTTTCTTAAAAAGTGTGGTTTTTGTAATAATTACTTAAGAGATGGTAGCCATTTATGAAGGTCCACGTGGTCCGATGGCAAGCACAGATTTTATAATAACTGCGATAACCGCTGTATTGGTGGTAAAATGGAATTTATTGTATTTCTTTATGTTGTTTACGATGTATTTATTGTGGAATTTTGAATGACATTTGAAGAGTTGCTATCTCTTTAAGGAGCTTGCAGTTTGCGGTGAGTGCACCACGTAAATTTAGATAACACTGTTCACAAGACTACCGGCGTACACTATAGAGATGAAGCATCGGTGTGGCGTTAAACATCAACACTACCGTTCTGCTGTAGAAAAGCAAGCGAGGCCTTTGGATCCACAAAAGCTTAATGCCGCTAATCTAATCTTTCATATTGAACGGACGCACAGGTAAACGGAAGCAATTGCTAAGCAATATTCCACATGTTATTTTCAGGTAGCGCTTTGCAGTCAGGCGGGAGACAGAGCACTGGTTTATATACTACAAGGGAAATCTTGGGAATCGAATTCTACCAGTACAACCAGGTAAGGATATGCCTTGTGACTTAATAACCGAAATACGTAGAACTAATTGGGTTTATGTATCCTGTCATTTAACATAAGCACATACCAAATGTACCAAATGTACCAAATGTACCAAACAACCATGGGTTAGTAATTGCCTTGGGTGAGTGGAATCCTTTCATGCCCAAACTGAACAGATTTTTCAACATTCAGGACTGTTACCAGCAACTGTCAAAGTAACTTAGCTGAACGGAACCAGTTTGAAAGATAATAACAAAGAACCTAGATGAAACTTGGATTCATAGTTGACCTCGTGCGTCGACATTGGCGGTTAATTATGACGCCTCCCGCCACCTCCCCCAGCCTACGGGGCTTTTTGGCACAAAGAGCAGTTGAACCGTTGTCTTATTGTCACACGGCGAGAAAATTATGTGTAGATGAATATATAAACATTATTTTTCCCAGCCTTCATGTACATAGTTTATTTTTAGTTAATGTGTGTACTCAGTATGTACATATGTCATTTCGATTTAGTCGTAGATGCCGAAGATTTTTTTTTTTTGGGGGGGGGGGGGGGCGTGTGTAGAATATAGATAATGTAAGATAAATATAACTCGAATTTAAAAAAAAACGTTATTAATAGTCATTATTTAACCTGGGTGTCTTGTCATATGTGCTTTTATAGTTGCTACTTTTATCGGTGGATAAATTAAATGCCAAACAGGACTACGTGCGGACAATCCTTGGCACGTATCTATAGTCCACAATTGGGGTAATTTTTGTGGTGAATGGTTTGTCAGATAGGAAGATAAACTGAAAACTCTTCAACATATCTCTTCGATTTCGCAATGTATACCAATGACTAAGGACGACATAAGTGGAAGACCAAGATAACAGAGCTTGGTCATAGTAGATAACCTGACTTATCACTTTGACCTGGTCTCTGCCCTACTATAGGCTACAATCAATGGACGGTTTAAATTAACGCACAGCAGATATGTCTCTGATCACTATAAACGGTAGCGGATTTAGGGGGGGGGGGGGGT
>NW_019775681.1:21604-114253 GCF_001039355.2 Lingula anatina | reverse complement strand
CCCCCCCCCCCCCTCCGATTTCTGAAAAAAATTACTTATATTCCTCTCTCGGAATTAAAGAACTTTGACTAGCTGAGTCGTAGTTCTAAATGGCACCGATCGCCTTCTAAAATACCAAAATTTTTGCGGGGCCCTTCAGCAGACCCCCAACCCCACGCCGTGGACCCACCTTCAAATAATCCTGGATCCGCCCCTGATAAACACACAAAAACCTCAAAAACATGGATTAGACCTCTTTTCCCCTTGACAGAGGGAAGATACGACGTATTAAACCCATGAACGAAGTAAAGCCCTTGTATCAAGTAAAGGCTCCATATGTAGTATATTGGATCATTTAGTCAGCGAAACGGAAGGCCCTCTGGTTTCATGATTATTCACGATATAACCAATTAAAAATATCAAATATAGTGTATTCGTAAGCTTCAAGAAGCGTGGCTTGACCTGTAGGCCTATAGTTTTTATTTAAAAGAATTAATGGTAAGATTGTTAGGGGCATGTAGGGTGTATCATCGCTCGTGAAGAAAAGGGCGACATTACGTAAAAAAAACGCAGCTCTGGTTAATCAACTGGCAAAGCGTTAACGATAAGAAACGAGGTCAAATTAGAAATAGTTACAAACAGAGCATAGTACTGTTACTGGGAGTATCACTGAGTGTACATGTTCTCAGCACTGTGGCTCATATGGCACACTGCTACACCTACCACTTAACTTTTGTACATGTAAGTGTCATCATGTAGATTCATTGGATGGTAAAAGTTGCATTTTTGGCATTTCTTTTATTTCTACATCCATTCTCTCTGTGTCCATGCGCAAGCACCCGTAACACTGTTCATTATTCTTAATAATGCCAATTCTCTCGTCCATTCTCTTTTCTTGCATAACTGGGCATTGCTGCAGTTTATGCTGCTCCTTGCATAATAAACACTTTTGGACATGTCTCTCGTTGCTGGTTGTAGAGATAATAATAATAATTTATTAAGATTGCAACCCAGTGGTTTGAAGTTGTACATAGAGTGTTAAGAAAATTATAATGAAAATAAAATGAATATATGCTTGAATAAAACTGAGTTAAAAGACTGCTAATTGAACTTTAAAATTATTGTACTTAGGATAAAAGACAACATAATGCTATTGGAAATTTAAAAGTGCATATGGAATAAAAGAGCATCGGAATCTGTCGATCTTAAATTTTGGCACTTTGTATCTATTGTTTGATCTTAAAAGACGATTGGATTGCTCAGTTAAGATGTGATTCAGTTTGTCAGAGGATTCAGTTATTTTGTAAAAGAAAGTTTTGCACAGATCTTCCCTTCGTTTATCTAAAGTACACATATTTGCCAGGTTCAAGGCTTCGTCATAGTGTAGGTCAGGGAAAATAATCTTCAAAGCACGACTTTGGACAGTCTCTAAGAGTTTGCATTGCTCCATAGTTATTCCTGGGTGCCACACAGGGCAGGCATATTGTAGAATTGAGCGCACAATACTTTGGTAAACTTGAATTAAGTCAGCAGGACTGAGCTTAGCTCGCTTCAGTTGACGGAGGAAATAGTCTTGCGCAAGCCTTTTTATATATATATGATCCACATGAGTACCCCATTTTAGATCATTGCTAATATGGATGCCCAGAAGTTTGAACTGTGTAACCTCACAGATTGGCATATCATTTATAACTATTGGTGGGAGGTCTGGTGTAGAACGTGTAAATTTTAGGGTCATGGTAGACTTAAGGTTATAATATCATTACAATCAACACTTTGCCAGCATTTTATGTGCACCTTTAACAGCTTTTACACTTTATTCATAGGGCGGCCGGGTGGCTCCTTTTTAATTGTCAGGGATTTCAGCAAGTAGATAACATATACATGTAGTACAATGTAGAAGGTAACGTTTATCATCTTATAAGCAATCGCAATGTTTACATTTACTTTTTAGAAGTAGGGTAACAGGTGGTCTTCGAGTAAAGATCTACTAAATTTTCGGAGAAAATTTGACACTAATAGAATAAAAGCTTCTTAAGGCCGGTGAGAACTCCCAGAAAACCCACAGTATCATTATTAATTGAAATTATTCAAAGATGAAAAATTAGGCAAAATCACCGACCATATCTCGGCTGCCATTATTTCCTCACTTTATCTCAGCGTAGCTCGTAACATTCAATTTGTTGCGACACTATTAGCTAATAAGTACGATGTAGGAGGCTTGAGATTGGCGTTTTACATTACCTACTGTATGAAGTGAATCAATATGTTTTTAATTAAATAATTAATTATTTAGATTTAATGTGGGTAAAAGCATTAGTGTTATCTAAAAAACAACAACAGATTCTACTTTATCCACAATGACTGTTTGAAGGAAAGTGATAATGTTGACAAGAGATTATGAATGGTAATGTAAAATGGGTTTACGTGTATGGCTGCTTGCAGAATTATACTAGCATACTCCAGTCAAATGAAGAGATCGCAGAGAGGCGCCGCGTATACAGTGGCGGAATTAGGGATGGGGGGGGGGGGGGGGGGGTGGGGGGGGGGGGGGGGGGGGGGGGGGGGGGGGGGGGGGGGGGGGTCAGCGGGGTCCTGACTCCCCCTTCGATTTCTGAAAAAAACACACCAATGGTCCCCTCTTGAAGTTAGAATTTTGACTAGCTGAATCATAGTTGTAAAGAGTACCAAATGGCTTCCTGGATCCACCCCTGATATATGTTTAAGACTAAAGCTTGGAAATGAACAAACAAGCAGGACTCGAATGTGTTATAATAAGGTGAACGATTGTCGTGCTCTTTGTGAAATAAAAAAAAAAAAATATTCAAAGATTCCAAGTAAAATTTGGCATACGTGTTTACGTAAATGTAGCATTATTATAAAGATCACCTACATCATCAGTTACGAAAAGTTCGATGTCGAATTATCGTGGCCCCTCACCATGAAGAATTTATTGTGGTTAGGACAATTGTACTGTTAAATAATAGCACTTGTTTCTGCTTGTTTTGAAATTCAAGGCAAGATAGGAAGTCATATCACTGTTGGAGAAGGTTTGTATCAGGGGCGTAACCAGGCATACGCACGGATGCACTGTGCATACAATTTTTTGAGCCAACCATGATATTATTCTCCATAAATTCAGTGTATTGTTCACGGAATATAATCGTACCTGGGAATTTACAAAAACTGTGTGTACAATTTTAAAAGGACTGGTTACGCCCCTGTGTATGAAGGTGGATCAGACGTCGTTTGCCCTCGATAGAAGAAATATTTGGCGTACTTGTAGTAAACCCAGAGAATGAAATAAAGCCCTTTTAGAGTCGTGTGTAAATCCTCCATCAAAACAAGACTCCATTTCTTTTATATTTACTTTTTTGTCTTTAATTTCTCTCTATTAAATTCCTTCTTTTGTTTGTTTGTTTCAGGCATGAGTGATAATGACTACCGCTGAGATTTAAGTTTCCTCTAGGCCGGGTAAGACAGTAGTAATAGTGCGGGAAATAGAACAGCACATCTGAACATATTGAAGAAGGTGATGTTATGACTTCATCGGTGTCGGTTTGCAAGTGGACAAGTTCTTCACGCATGTTACTTGTTGTTTCAATACAGACTCTTACTTAGGGTAATTACAGTTATTATCTAGTCATTTATATTCTCTGCGCTCTACGCCCGGCTGCTGGTTAGCATCGGATGATATCATTAAGTCAGCGACACGGAAGGTCAACTGCAAGATCTATGTGTTTCAGGTATAGGGATTTGTTCTCCAGTCTTGAAAAAAATTCTGTGAAAACAATACAGAAAAAGAAGAACGCCGGCAGGGTCATTATATCAGCGGTACACTAGTCGAGCATGGTTAGGTTGGGAAAAGGGTTATCTACTTTCCTGACGTTTTGGGCCATCCAGTTCCTGATATTGGTGACATTGCTTCTCCTGATCTACAACAGACGTGAAACGACCAAGTTCACGCATCCCATAAAAACAATGATCAACGGCACTGTGAACAATGAGAACGGACAGGAAACGAAGAACGTCACGGAATGCCCTAGGGTTGTGACGGAATTACACGAATTAGGTAAGTTTTCAAAGATTTGACTTTTGCTAGATCGGCCCAGTCTAGTGTTAAACCATGAATAAAATGCTAACCCCAAGGAATAACAGCAATGTGGTTTACTTGCGTCCCTTTAACTTGCTTCTTTTTTTTCAGTTGGATACAAGATCACGTCTTTAAAAGCATCATCTTTAGAAGAAATTGAAACAAGACACCCGGATGTGACATCTGGCGGTTCATGGTCACCACGTGACTGCCAACCCAGGTCACGTGCCCTGATTATAATACCTTTTCGAGATAGATGGCCCCACTTAGTTCGTTGGTTTGAAAATTATCTACCCATTTTCAAAAGACAGAAGCTAGACTTCAGGATCGTTTTAACAGAACAGGTAAACTTTGTCTACACAAGGTTTAAATCGTACATTCTTTACTTATTTATTTTATTGAGAGCATCATTTTCACTCTAACATTTGGTCATAAGGGGGGGGGGGAGAAACGTCCCCCGACACATTACTATTCTAATTATTATTTTATTATTTTTTTTTCATTATTCAGATATATTGCCTTTGATCATATCAATGTCTGATTATTAAATATATACATAGAGTGAGATGTATGTGTACTTGTACAGCTAAATATTTTGTTAATCGCAGAATCTGACGGCACATTTTATTGCTTGTCGTCTGCACACCCGTAGTTTCATCCTTATAAATGATATCATCTTCAATTTAGTAAGCCCGCGGAGAATTAATGCCCGTTTACTATTTCAGTACGGCAACAGTACGTTTAACAAAGGCAGGATCATGAACGCAGCATTTACAGAGAGTTGGAAAATATTTCACTTTGACTGTGTGATATTCCATGACGTTGACATGTTGTTAGAAAATGACCACAATTTGTACCACTGCCGGGACTTGCCCACCCACCTGTCGCCCTCTGTCAGCAAGTTTGGATACGAGTAGGTTTCTAACATCTTCTCTTCTCATCAGCTTTCTTTTTTTTTTTTTTTTTGCCTCCAGAATATTGTGTTGAAATGGGCTCTCTCTCTCTCTCTCTCTCTCTCTCTCTCTCCTGTACCCAATGTTTATGTATTATATTATATTATATTATATTATATTATATTATATTATATTATGTTATATTATATTATATTGTAGTCTGTTACAAAGTTGAATACTTAAAAATATTCAATTTAAATTTGTAACAAACTTTAGAGCCCCCTGTCATATGGCAGTTAAACGACAGACCTGGGTATTTTTCAGCACTATGTATGATACACTAATAGGCGGAGTGATATCCTTTCCTGTTGCGGCTTACTTCAAAGTGAACGGCTACTCCAACTTGTACTGGGGATGGGGCGGAGAGGACGACGACATGTATACAAGGTGAGGTTCAGATTGGCTTTGGAGGTTGGCCGCCATTGAACAGGGGGGGGGGGGGGGGGGGGGGGGGCTGGGGGGGAGAGGGGGCGTAATTGCCCCCATGTTAAGGATTATTGAAAAAAATGTTGTTACCATTATTATAAGGCCTACCATTATTTCGTCGTGGAGGTGATTGTATATTGTGTAAGCATTTTTATAGCTCAGGAAGTCATGGATGGATTTTGAGGAAATTTTTAGGGTAGGTAAGAAATGGACTAACTTATATGTAATCATGTTTTAGGGTGATATTCGGTATGGATCACCATTTAAACCTGAAAATTAAAAAAAAAACTTCATCATTAAGTGGGGTCTAGGGGAGGGGGGCACCCAGGACACTAATATTTTTGGCTCCCCAAAAGTCTGAAACCCGCAGATAGTTGATAAAATGCCACCCCTGGTAATTCTGAGTTTGAAGGCTAACAGTGTTTCTCTGTAATCAAATATCCGATAAGTGACTTCACTTCGGAGACGTTGCTGTTGTAATGTTAAACAGTCAGTCCAGCATTTTTAATTTTTATATTTTTACACATTTAATTGTTATATGTGTTACTTTGATGATGGACATTATATTAAAGGATTCCCTGGAATGTTTTCATTACCAGTACTAGTGTGACAGGTATGGTAGCCTGCTAAGAACTATAGTCGGTTCCCCATTACTTTGTACAGGTGACATTTGTCCCATATACTAACCCCAATACTCCAACTAACCCTAACCTGTACAAATCATACGAGACCCTGGACTTCCATTCCTAGGACTGCCATTCCTGCCACACCTGTCAGTACATATATATATTACATTTTTGGGTAGTCGTCTAAGTCGGTTATCTTTGTTTTAGGCTCAAACAATCAAAATTAAAGCTGCAGCGGCCGCCACAAATAATTGGTCGCTACAAAATGATCGTGCACAAGCAGAGGGAATGGGTGCTTTTCAAAAGAGAAATGTACGTATATCTAGAAATATAGTGAAGGGTTATACTAAGGGCTCGTTCCCAACGAAACTATCGTTCTATGTAGATCGATCCAACCACGTGGTGAATCTCGCTGAATGCATTCAGATTAACAGATTTAATCGGATATTAAAACACGCCTCTTGACGTTGAGCAGAATACAAAAAATCCAGTGATTATAGAAGTACCGTAGAAACAAAAAATGAGACTTGTTAATCTGATTGCATGGAGCGATATTAATTCTTGATTCGCATTATTATTTTTTAGCTGCGGGTATCTAGGAATCTAAACATTGAGCCATTTCAGGCTGCTCGTGACCCTCCACAATGAAGTGGTCGAGGTCATCCAAACGTTTGGCACGTTTCAATGTTTTGACACCCAGAATCTTTTTAATATATAACTGACATTTTATATATCAGCGTTGTATGAATCGCACATTTACCTACGAAGTTATAATTAATACCCTCAGATTGCATCAAGCCGTAATGGCATCTTTGCATTGCATATCATCATGAGAACATTGTGCTCGGTAATCTAAACATTTTTCTCATTTTACAGGGACTCTTTACTAGCAGGAACAAAATCTCGTTACAGGCAGGATGGACTTAGTAATGTCAAGTATAAACTAGTAGGAAAAAAGACCAGAAAACTCTTCACTCATTTTACCTTTGATATCGGGGTTTGGGAACACGAAGGAAGGACAGAAAACATAAAAGGCCAATAAATTTCATGGCTGAGAAGATATTTTTTTAATTTTCTAGTTTTTAAAACATTTTTGTGCAATTTGTCGTAAGTTGCTTCCGTTTCACGTCTGCCTTCATCGCCCGTACCAACAGATCAGACTGATCTTAAAACTCAGCAATAATCTGAATTCACATTTGTTTTAATGTCAGTTTTTTATTATGCTCCAAGAGATATCATAAAAATATAACAAGAATTTCCACACGTCGTAATTGAACAAACGTGCAAAATGAATGTTCAACCAAATTATTTGATTTACAGAGAACGTGAGATGGACCTCTAGCGACTTTTTTAAATGAACGTCATTCTAGCCTACACCGATGCATTTCATGTTAAATTCAAACATATTAAATTCAAACAGATGTAGAGACCTGGGATTCCAATCAAGCTGCCAGACGCTAGTACTAGATGAACACGTTTTTCGTTCCGCTGCGAGTAATGCACCTCAAAGGATTTAATATCCAAGACCGTTTTCACTTCGAGAGGTATACCAATAAACTAAGCTGTCTCGTCTCGTTAAACAAACATTTCCACAAAAAAATTAATACGTAACTACAGATTGAGAAGAAAATGTATGATGATCATTCAGAAAAACGTGTTTTACTTCCAACAATATGACGGTGCTCCCTTTAACAATAGTGGTTATAAAATAAATAAAAAAATAAAAATACCTATTTACGTGTTCACATTGATAAGTGAAAGGAATGGATTACACGTTTTAATATCCTTGACCTTTACACAATGTATGATGGTTTAATGCAACCCATCACTGGTATCATCATGTTACTTTTAAATCCCCCTGCCTCTTACGCCCTCATCTTGTGACACTTGGCCTAAGACGAACGTGCATATATGAAAAGGTAAATGCATAAGGTTCTGGCTATTACTCACTGAAGGTGTGTGTGTTTTCTAAGAGACCATTCCCAGAGCCTATCGTACTAACTGTGGATCGATCTATCTCCAAGGGGATTCTCACTAAATTGCAATCGACTAAAGCGGCTTTGATGGCTGTCGCGCCTACTGAAACAGCAAGTAGGTGATTAATTATCGTTTACCAGCTTTAGCCAAGCTGCTTAAGCTGAAAGCAATTTCTCGAGAAACCTCTTGGAGACGGACCGATCCCGTAAGATCGATCTAGGTATGGGAACCCTGTCTAAGGCTCTGTCACACATACCGTAAAGACATCGATTATACGCACAACTGTGAGTGTATGCCTGCACCGTGTCTACGCATTCAAATGGCAATGCAAGCACGAAATAAAATTGTTACCGAACGTGCCCCAAATGTTTTCGCGTTATGACGAGCCCTTTGCGTTTGTCTGCCCACGATTAATTTTTCTCGTACGTAAGTTCTGTACGCTAAGTGTGACAGTGCCTTTGGGAGCCGCTCTCCGGAAAGGTAGGGTGCACAACGTCAGGAAGGAATGCTCACTCAAATGGATTTTGATTCATATAAGCCAGTTTCTTAAGGAGAAAAGAATTCTACAGCTACTTGTGCCTAAACCCCCTTTATACTGGACGCCGCCCTTTCTGCGTCCGCTGTGCAACCAAGAAACTGGCAACGCTGTGGTCGTAAAAAGGAACAGAAATATGGCTTTGATTGCAGATAGGCCATTTGTCGGCACTTAAAGTATTATTATTTGTCAACTACCAAACGGGGCCGTACTCCAGGACGCAGAAGGGACGCCGACCAGTATAAAGGGGGCTTTAGGAGCAGTGTCTCATATGCCGAATGCATTCCGAGGTGCATGTGTTACTTGGGGGAGAGTAGACGAAAAGAACAATTATTTCTGCAGCTGTACACCCCACCTTCCGGAGACTGCCTTCTTACTCATCCTTCGTAGTCCTTTCTTCTGTTAAACATTAAAAATTAAGTTTACGTTGATAGAAGATTCTGATCGAGGTTGTACATGTGACAATAAATGCATAATCTTTTAATTATATCCATATCAAACATATATACAACTGAGAAAAAAATCTAACAAAATAGTAGCCCTTACTTCCCTGTCAAATATTCATAGTCTATACAGATATGTTGTACTATGCACAGGTAAAAGCTGATTAAGTTACATAACACTACACAGCAAAGCACATTAAACCCCTAACCCTATAATATGGCAGAATATTAGATAATTATATATAAGTATGTGACCAAAGGTGGTCATATTAATTGTATAACATTGTAATATGGAATATCAGCTGACAAATGCCTTCAAGGTACTCTAAATAACTACCTCCCTAGAATAGCTTTAGTGTGGACATACCTAGCAGAAAGGAATTCAGCATATCATCAAGCCCCCCTTCCCCCCCTTTACTGTCCCATTAAAAGTAAATGTCCTGTATGCATCTTGGCTGGTACATGTCAACCCTGCCCCCAAGTCCAGGCTAGATGGACCACTTTTGCCATAAAACTGGACAAAACTGCAGCAGAATTTTTTTTTTTTTTTTTTTTTTTTTTTTTGCATAATGCAATTCCTTGAAGTCTCCTTGTCAATAACTCAATGTCCCGAAAAATCCACGCATGGGGAAAAAAATCCAAAATGGCCACCAATTACCATAGAAATACATGCTTAAGCATAAACAATCTGTTGCAATTGTGTCCACAAAGTGTATATCCCCTGGACTCCTCTCCGTCTATCCTGGCAGGTGCCCCATGTCTAGTATGCAGTATAGAAGACGTTGTCCTCCCAGGCGTGGTGTTTCTGTTTCTTATACTGGATACGGAGGTGCTCAGTGAGTGGCGTGCGTGAGGTCTCCATGTACATTACTTGCTCCAGTACGTCCTCCTCCTTCATCCTGAATGTGCGAACTATCTGGAACGTTTGAACAGGGAATATATGGGTCATCATTATGGTGGATGATAACAGTAACAGTACTCTGTCACAAAATGCAAAAATACTGCCATGAGTTAAGTCTGTGGACCGTCTGCCATCTTCATCAGTTGTTAAGTGACACAGATAGCACTGTGTCACACAGTTGAAATCATTTGTCCCCCCCCCCCCCCCCACACACACACACTTTAGTGAAGTAGCCGAGGGTTGGTGGTCCATTGAATATCTCATGTAAGTAATCTTGCAATTTGAGAAAAAAAGAATATTTGGTTTATATCAACAATCAGGTGGCAGCTCTGAGTAATAAATTATTTTCATTTTGTTTTTTTTATTTCTGTTAATTCTACTATTCATCCTTCTTGTTTCTCATACTTGACATATTATGGAATTCACACATTTTCATTCCACAAAACAAGTTTAAGTAGTGGTACTTATCACATTTTTCTTTTTCTGCTTACTTCATCATTATCCATTCATTTATATACTTACTTCATTGTTTGTTTGTTTAATATCAACCCTAGCATTATCTTATCTATTCCACACAACCCATCACATTAGTACCTTGAAATGTTAATTAAGCGTACACGCTGGAAAGGAATAAGGGCCTCGACCTGTTTATTCTTAATAATTCTACATCAGACACAAGACACATGCTCCATGATCAGCCAATCCAGTAATCACTTCCCAGCACAATGCTCAGCACATCCTTCTCAACTACTGCAATGACAGCATCTCCCACCTACCACAACCAAGCCACTACAGTTCTTTATCTTCAGATTTCTAATCCAGGCTGTGTTATTTCACACACCTTGCATCACTAATGACAAAGGCACCATTGCTGAAGCGCAACTTTCATATCAAACATAACCGAAAGTGTCACCCAAATAAAAACATTATTTATATACAGACCTAAAAAAGTTAGGACACTAGACATTTTATTTGTACATTGGGTTTTGACTGAAAATTGAAAAATTAAAATAAATATATGAATAAATAAATTATAAATAATTTAGGAGTTAAGAACAACCGTCAGGTTTAAGTAATTTTGTAAAACTGGATTCTGTTGTGATCAAATCCCTAATTTCAGACTGACTGTCCACACATACACTGTCTGAGCAGGTGCTTGCTCTTTTACTGTCCTTCCCCTTCTGATATCTGACATTTTCATCTTGAACTATAAACATCTTCATTAACGCCTAGGAGTGCAAGGAATGCCCAAAATCACAGGGTAAGTGCAGAAACGTCTGCCAAACTGGCAATTACCAGAACATGTGTTTCCCGACATTGACTCTAAGTCACCATTGAGTGTTTTCTGGCATCTCGAAAACAACCATGCATAGCTTTGATGGTGAAATCAAAGAGCATAAAACACGGTGGCTGATCATAAAATAATTTGATGCACTTGGTAATTCATGAAACAATGCCAACACTATTTTACTCTCCTTTTAAGTTGCTGTTTTTGACCCAATTAGATGACGGGAATCAAAATTATGGTACAGACTACACACTGAACACAGCAATTTACAGCCCTCCGATCCAAACCATTGCCTGTTTTTTTTTTCCCAAAGAAAAAATTAAGAAATACATAGAGGAAAGACACTCCAAGAGAACTAAAATTTGTACGTTCAACCAGAAAATCAAACACAAACATAGATCAAAAATTTAAAGAGTGGTTCAAAAGCCATTCAACAGAAATCTACCTTCTTCACTGAGGGTTCACTGCCAAATGACAGCCTGGAAATTCCTTTTGATTCAAGTTTTATTGTCGTTCCATTAACTTCCCCTTCTTCTACTTCAGACAAACCTGAAATTGTAACATGTAACACAATCCTGACAGGTGTTAAGGGATAGTTAAGGGATGGAGGATCACCAGGATGGGTGACAATAGGATAAGGGATAAGGGATAAGAAAGGGGTGGTGGTGGAAGTAATAGTTCTTGTTTCTCTCAATCACGGAATATGCAAATCATAACCCTGAAATGTATAAAGTTTTTTGTTCAGATTTTTTCCCCGCAAAGGGTAATGGAAGAATACGTAGCTGTTTCATGGTACTTTCTGCAAAAATGTGTGTGGTGCAAGTTTAATGAACAGACATGCAGTATCACACGTCATTAAAATAGATAAAAAAAATATAACAGTATATTCTCAAACCACACAAGTAGGTTGATAGAGAACACAAACAATTAGGTGTATTTATAGTGCAGATAGGCTGCCCATTCTCTAGAGAGTGCCTGATAAAGATATGCTCACCACAGACAGTGAGTGAAATTCCTTCACACCTGTTTAAATATATAATTGTTTAAAAAGTCAAATCAAGTCACATTATGATTGGAATGGCTGATAATTTGTCATAAATGTATTGGCCTCTTTCAGGCTCTTCAGACAATAAAGTAATTGTGTATTTATTGTCAATAAATAAATAAATAAATAAATTCCCAACAATAAATACACAATCATTTTATTGTCTGAAGAGCCTGACAACCTGCATCAAACTGTGGTGATGGGTTTAAGAGATGGGGCTGCCTAACTTGTGTGGCAATGCGTCTTTAGATGCCCATAGCAACCCATGCAAATAAGAACACTGGAATTATATAACAGCCACACCTAAAGCATAGCAAAGCAAGTGCATGCTGGTAATAGATAAATAGAGATAAAAGAATGAATAAATGATATAAAATATTTAAACACAAGTGAAGTGATAACAACACTTTCAAAATGAATGTTTTGGAAATAACATCCCGAAAAAAAGTTGTGATAACAAACAAGTAAAGTGAAAAAATAACTAAATAAATAAACTGTGTTAAAAAAGTTCAGATTACTCTTGGGGAAGCAAAAACTTGCCAAAAGTGTATCAAATTACAGAAGTTTCCTCTGAGAAGACAGATTTTTCTTTATCTGTTCCCATTTCTTTAACTCACTTCACAAGCAAAAAGATGCGGAAAATATTACTCAAAGAAAACTTTATTTCACCTTCTTCACTGCTGGTTCTTTACCAAAAGACACCCGAACACACTGAGTAGAAGTGAGGTGCATGGAGCGGCCCGCCAGTTCCCCCTCCTCTACCTCAGACAAGCCTAGAGCCAAACAAACGCTGCAGATATAAAGATCACTGAAGCAAAACCGCTGCAATCAAACATGCACATAGTGAACAGAGCTTTAAATAATTTGCAGAAACACAAACAAGCAAAAGAAATTTATAGTCTGTGACATGTTTTTGTGTTGTTACACAGGAAGAAAGAAAGGAAATAATGAGGGGGGGGGGGCAGTGACATGCAAATTAACATATAAACTGGACTATAAATAGAGGTCATGCATATTGACTGGTACATAATAATAATAATAATAATAATAATAATAATAATAATTATTATTATTATAACATTAAAGGAAATAAAAATAAATGGATAAATAAATCAAGGATAAAATTCAAGTGACAAGTAAAAATCAGAAAAAGTCTTTGTAATGTCTTCGTTCTTCGAGCCTCAGATTCGATGCTTGCCATGCTTGGAAGCTTGCCAGGCCAATAAAAAACAAAATATCATTAAAAAGTTGTCCAGATTTCCTGGTTGCACAGAGGGATATGCAATACACTGAATACATTGATCCAGTGCAATGCAATGAATAGATGGTAAAATTCACACGCAACAAGCAGGTATGAATGGAAATTTGGAGATAAAGAAGTTGCCCTGAGTAGCAAAGTCTTGTGTGTATTTGTAGCATAGTATTTGGCACGGATGCAGATGTGGGCATATACACAAGACAGGTGCTTGAATCAGAAATACCCCCCCCCCCCCCCACCTGTGTATTAAGGTTGTGGTACTATAAATTCCAGTGGATTTAAATCATTAAAGTTAAATGTGCTGACAATGTAAATGTATTGTAGAAAGGGTTTTCAAAAACATGTACTTGTAAGTAAATTTCTGGCTTTTTTTAGTGTGTATGAATTATTTTGGAATGACATGCTTCTTGCCTCACTTTCTACAGGTAATCATTGCTCTGATAGGATTATACCACTGACAACTAATTAAAATCTCAAATCTTAACAAACATTTTGAACAAAAGTGAGCAGAACTGGCTTTCTAAAAACGCCAAGGCAAAATTTCCATCATTTGCACAGAATTAAGCAAGAGTGTTGAAGTGAGAGACACTGCAAGCATGCTTTTTAAAACAGCATTTTGTAGTATATGATTTATTTTGTCAGGCTGGAACAAAATATGTCCATAAGTTATTTCAAAATTTGTACATTTATATATATATATTCATATGTCTGGCCTATGACATAAAAGATATAACAACTCAGTATTAACAAATCTATCTTACCAGCTCAAAACTTCATTACAAAAATAACTTAATAATAATAATAATAATAATAATAATAATAATAATAATAATAAATGCCAGCAGGTGGCACCAAGCAGTTTCCAACCCCTCACCCAAGAGGAGCCCCATCCTCACCCGTATTATGAGCTATGATGAAGGCCACATGTAGACTACCAGGCTGTAGCCTGACATATCCTATCTCCCTGTGCATGGGGGTGTCATGGTCACCCATCCAAGAGTAGGCCCTGGAACAGAGCAGAGAGGAACTTAAATACAGTTATACTGGCAAATGTAGCATATAAAACTGTGATACTGAACAATATAAATCCTGAATTAAAAAAAAAAAAAGGGGAGAAGTTTCATTCTCGGCAAATTGTAACACAGAAATCACAAAATTGTTCAATGCAAATCTTGAAGTAGAGAAGAGAGGAGCTTCATTCTTGGCAAATGTAGAAATTATGTTGTACAGTACAAGTCCTGAATATTAGAGCAGATCGAGAAGCTCTTAATTTTTTTGTTGATCGTCTTCTACAATAGCCAGGTTATTAAGTTGTCAATCTCTCAAAAGTGTGGACATACTGCACCAGGTGAATAGGGCCATATACAATGTCATTCCATCATATAGTATATAACCTAAAAAATAACAGCTGATCACACCCCCTTGGCTTGACCTCAAATAACCACACACAATAGGTAAAGAATGTTTCACCCGACCGAACAGTGGGAATTCCAAAGGTGTTTTTATCAAGGTGGCACGCACAAGGCTCCACATAAAATATAAGTTATGGGTGGAAAAGTTCACATCTCAAAAAAGGTCAAATCCCTGGGCATTATCTGGGTTACTATGCAGAGTGTGAAAAGACAGTTAGTTTTCAGTGCCATCAATTATTTATTAGGTTGGGAGTAAAAATGCAGGCAAATTACGCATGCCGAGTAGTTTATCGTTGGTTCTGTCAAACAACTCAACTGAGTAAAAATAAACTAATTTAATATGAAATGTTGTGTATATGGTTGTCAATTAAGTGCATCAGCTACGCAATGGCTTGTTGTTGACTTACTTGCTCTAAAAACTTTTGAAAGATCAAGGTTACATGAACAATTTTTTGTTATAAAAAAAATTATGTGCAAACTTTATCAGTTGAACCATATGGCCTTTCAAATAGAAAAGTCATAATATTAATAATAACAATTGTAACTGTGGGTATTTATTTTTAACACGTTTCCTACAAATGCAATTGGATGCTACTTGTAACATAAAACATTAAGCAACATTTACAAAACTGACCTAGAGCTCATTGACAATGAAACTTTGTTCTACAGGGATTGATCCAATTCTGTAGGGAATCTAACGGAATGTACTCATCAAATTAACATACCTCTCCTGACATTGTGTAGAATTTTTAACAGCTGGTGATTATGCGAGAGCGCTGGCAACAAGAGGAGGCATGTTAATCTGTGAAACATTCAGGAAGAGTGCTCGCAACATTTCTTCGATCTGTGTAAAACGTACAGTAAAGTCCTAGGTCAAATGTATGTATGGGGACCCTCTCTAATGACCCATGACGGCCTGGGTGGCAACTCCATGCATTTTTTAAAGGACCATATCCCATTGTTTTCAGGTACTATTATTGTATACAGCATGTGAAGCAACAGACCAATGCATATTGAGATGTTTTAGATTCCTAGCTAGCCTAGGTTAAGTAAATGTGAAAATATGGCCAGTCACGTACTGCAAGTAGCCCGTTTTATACACAGTAAATTCACCAGGTATACTTCACCATTTTACTTATAAATACAATACCAATCATTAATGTATCGAGTTGCAATTTCCAAAATATCCTATTTATATATACTGGGGTAGAGTACATTTTTGAAGATTCTACTTCCCTTTGCCTGCAGTTTATGTACTCCTTGCATGTCTGTTTTGTTCAATTTTTCTCTTCCTTTTTTTTTATGGCAGGGTTATGAATTTCAGCATTCAAAAACAATCATGCATGATTTTGTCACAAAGTACCTAAAATTGAATCGAACAATAAAATTTTGGACAATAAAAAAGTATCGAAGACAACAAAAGAACCCTTTTCTGTCATTCAACTGAGCACTTGTAAAGAGGAGTTGTGCAGGTGCCCTTCATTTCACATCAACACCGGCTGTTATAAACCTGGTTACATGGTTGACTTACCACCTGCACTGACAGGTGCTTGAATAACACATCACCCACTTGTCAATTATCACAAAGTCAGACACACACTGAAGTGTCAACAGACATTTCTATGACTATTTTCACTAGCTGTGCTTATTTCTGTACTGTGAGAATTTTTCTACAAATATGTCATCACCCAGGCAGCCTCTGACAGGGCACAGTTCATGAATATCTGTTACTTCATAGTCAGTCATCTTTCTAATCTCTTTGCATCTCAGGATTTTTGTTCACATATAAATGTATTCCTTTTTAGAAAAAAAAATTTTTATATATTGATATATGTGGGCATCTACTTCATTAACAGTGGACTTAATAGTGATTACATATTACTGTCTTGTATTGTTACATTGAAAAATTCCTCAAGCGTTCTCGTGCATGGTCCAGAGCACTTTCACACCTACCTATACCATGGACTGTAAACTCACACCTACCTATACTGTAGATTGGGCTGTCCTATATGTGAGAACTCCACCTCTTCTCCATAAGTGAAGTTCTTCATTGTTGGGTACATCCCTCGGCCGTGCTCTGATCGCCATTTTCCCAGTAGCCATGCTAAAGGTTTGACGACTTCATGCAGCTGAGGCGGTTTTGCTGGAAATAATGTGACCTTGAAAACAGATTTGGCTAAATTCTTGAAAATTTTCTTTTTACCAAACAAACTTTTAGGATGTAGGAATGAGTTTTGGCAGGTAGGTCAGTAAAGTCTTTACTTTTTTATAACTGACCAATTCCAGCAACCCTTGTGAAATCTAAAACATGACAGTTTTCAATAATTCATCATCAAAAACAGTGTGTGTGTGTGTGTGTGTGTGTGTGTATATTAAGATGAGTTATGATTTTTTGGGAGAAAGAACCTCAACCCATTAATGGTGATTGCTGAAAAAAATGACTGTGATGAAATGCCTACTAGTAAAAATGTGACCTCATTATCAAAACATATCAAATTTAACATTTACTTAAATTGCCAAAATATTTGCAGTTAAACATTTTGTATAAATATTCAGGAAAAATAAATGACAAATTATAAATACAACATACTTACAGCATGACATGAGTCTGACTGGTGTTATACTACTGCATGCACTTCTGAAAGAAAAGAAAAACATCAAACAAACACATGGATGTTATCACAAGTGAGGTATTTCAGGACTTGACCCAAGGCACACAACTTGACACAAGCAATCAATTAAATCAAGATCTGACATATTCTATTTCTTTTGATTTCTTTCATGATTAACAGATTTTCTAACTTCTTAATGAACAAAAAAAAAAAAAATTCAACATTTGTTGGCATAAGGCCTTAGATGTATCATACTTCAATCATCTGCATCAGTTATTATGGCACTTAATAAATAAATATAAAGAGATAAATAATAAAATAAAATAAAATAAATAAATACAGTTTTGAAATCCCAGATAAATTAAGCTACATAAATAACATTAACCCAAATGGATCTTTTCAGCTTTTACATTTACTAATCCACTTAACAAGGAGTGTCAACATACACTCGTTAAGTAAACATTAAGGTTAAGTGTGATAAAATAATCTAGGATTGGCCTGAGAAGAAAAAGGTCACTGAAAAATACTTAACTCCACTCATACTTAAGTATCACATGGAAAGACGAAGACTGTAAATGTGTCCGAGTTTATCGTAATTATCCAGACCTATTCCTAAGTTGCCTTTTCAAAAAACTGAATAATTTTTACTGACCCACAAGACTTGTCTTTCCCACAGTTAGATGTCACCCATGCATAACAACGTATTCTCTCCAAAAAAACATTTCGACCTTTCAGAATACTGTACGAGAACTTCATCGTCCCTCCTGTTGTAACTGCTGTTGTGTGTGACAAAACTGCGTCTGTCTGACATAACTTACCCTTCTAACACGTTTCCAGCGTTCAAGCAGCCGCGAACGGTGAGTTCTTGCTCGTTTTGTGTGTTAAGGACAACATCAAGGTCACACAGCGCCGCCAGATGTCGCGCTACCACCACTTAAATAATACCTTTGATTTGATTGGACACAAACTTTCGGCTTTAATTTTTCTACCAATCAGCGGGGATTTCACAAATTTTGTTGCACGCATGCGCGTTTGCTTTGTTATTGTCGTCTGAAAATGATGGAAGAAATGGTAGCAGGTAAAAAAGTATTTTTCTGAATATTTTAATGCTCCATGATATAAAAACAAAGAATAGGAAAGACTCACGGTCAATTTTGTAGCCGAAAGCTATATCGTAGGAGGATCTGACGTATCTGCGATGTCAAATGATCAATATTTATCAACTACTTCCGGATTAAGTCAGCTGATTTCGTCGTTCATTTTGCACAGCTGTGTTGTGTTATGAAACCTCAAGTAGTGACTAGTGCATGTGGCAATGTATTGGTGTAATATTTCGAGTAATATTTATATTGCACTTTTCATCCATGTTCTCTGTGTTATTTAGTGGAAGTATAAAAGCACGTAGATCTACTTCTTTTATGGTACGTCGCATTTCACTTAATATGCATTTGAAGCCAGTTGTCAAGTGAATGACGACCAAATGCCACCATAAAAGGCATATCGTTTCAGATAGCATAGTAATACCATAGTGTATCATTTCATATTCTACAAGAACGTTTATTATTTTTATGCTTTCTTTTTCTAATTTAAAGCTGTAACTCTGCTAGTCAAGGCCTCATGACAAGCTAAACGAAAATGATTCTAGAGTAGAGAATGAAAGTAGAGAGCTCAGAACAAAAGTTAGTGGTGCTAGTTGTTTGATTTTGCGAACCTCTATAAAAACTGCCCCTGAATGTCAGATTTTAACCCCTCCTTCCATTGCTTAATTTTCTAACTCAGAAAAAAATGTGTGCACCCTGATGAAAGACTGTTTTGATATCAAGTGAGCACCTGGGTTGGCACAGTGTTGTTAGTATGGGTCACATAGTTTGATATGCCCTTGGATATTCTTAGACTCTTGCTACCTGAGTTTTGTTGGTTTTACTATGGCTAGTAGCAGAGTACAGTAAGGGCATAAGCTTAAGACACTTCCCTCTTACCTAAACTGAGGTGGTTAAAAGGATAACAACTTCACAATTTTATAAATATGTTGTAAAAAAAACTTACAGAAGTAGATTTCATTTTAATACCAAAACAGCAGTTATCGCAATCAAACCGCATTCAGATGACTATACCTTCAAATAATCTTGTTGAGAGAATCACAAGGAAAAAAAAAAACACGGAGTAACTTTGAATATCAGAATAGATTCATAAACCAATGATCAATAAGTATGGGGAAATTGTCATTTACCTCAGGAAAATCCATTTTTGACCAAAGTAAACAGTTATTATCCCCTTAATAACCATTACCTGTTCTATTTTACAGCTGCCTATACATATGAACCAGGATTACTTGAACATGAAGGGTTCCCAAAGACTGAACAACCAGTTTATATACTGGGGAAATCTTACAGCACACTATACGGTATTTGGCTGCCATTCTATTTTATCCTTCACCTCTATGAAATCATTAACGAGAACCCTTGATAAAGATGTTGCCTACCAAAGATCTATCAGATGATTAAATTCATTAACAAAGTAAAATAATAGAATAAAGTGCAGTAGAATTATTCATTTATTTGTTTATTTATTTATTTAACATGGTTACTGTGATAATTTCAGACATGGATGAACTGATGAGTGACATAATGTCTAGACTGTGGTTCACCTACAGGAGAGGTTTCAGTGCCATTGGCAAGTATCATTTAAAACTTCTTAGTGTCTAGTAGGCTGATAACTGCCAACAGAACAAAAGCAAATACATAACCTCCTTGGCTTGACCTAGTATATATGATTTGGCAATTGTTCCTTGCATTGGCGTAGGTAGATATATGAGTTGTTTTCTTTACCCAGGAGGTACAGGTCCCATGTCAGACCAGGGCTGGGGTTGTATGCTGCGTTGTGGTCAGATGATGGTTGCCCAGGCACTGATACATTTACACATTGGACGAGGTAGGTGATAGTCAAGAGTATTGGTACATGCAATGGTCACTCTGGCATTGTTCTAAGTGCTAGTTATTTATTTATTTATTTATTTATTTATTTATATTTGTTACTGGCCACTCTTTCTGCTTTGGGCCAACAGAATGAGGTTCAAAAGAGTTTTTTCTTTTAGAAACGGTGTACTTTTGCCATTATTGTGCACAACATTCCCAACATGATTTTGTACATATATTTCAGATTGGATGTGGGACAGAGACAAACCTGATCCCACATACCTAAGGATACTAAAGATGTTCCAGGATAAGAAGAATGCCTGTTATTCCATACACCAAATAGGTATGAATGTGGCCTCTTTCCACAAAAGTTCCTGGGCTATGCAGAGGTTGCTTAAATCATATGGCTGACTAAGCAAAGAGCTTTGTAGTACAAGTCTCTTAGAATGATTGCCCTGTGATTATTATGGTTATTATAAACTGAGATACAAGTGCAGTGACATGTGGGGTGTTCACAATAAGACTATTGTACTAGGTAGATTGATTGAACTTCGTAGGGACTCCGGCTGAATGCAATCAGATTAACTGAATGACATGCCTCCTTGGACAGTGAGGAGATGATCAACTTTCGTGTGCGCTCAGCCTCTGGAAGCTTTTTCACTAAGTGTAGGATGTCACTGAGCGCACATGAAACTTAATCACTCTTTATCATTCAATAAATCTGATTACATCAGTTATATCAAGTTCCCTCCTATTTTCAGCTTCAATGGGCGTGTGTGAAGGAAAACCCATTGGTCACTGGTTTGGCCCTAACACCATTGCTCAAGTATTTCGCAAGCTGTGTGTCTACGATGACTGGAGTCAGATACGAGTCCACATTGCTATGGACAATACTGTGATTATCAAAGATATATGTGAGTGGAAACCTTGTGGTTGTTTTAGTTGTTGTTATGGATTTTGTATTTGTAGTTAAATAAACCACAAGTTTAATTTGTCAATATCTATAGATAGAAAAATTAACTGATATTAACCAGGTATAGAAAAATTAACTGGTACTTACACAGCCCTCATTTCCCTGATAAAGTCTGACAGTCAGCAGACAAAAAAATTTTAAAACACAAAGCTACTAAAACTATTCAACATTGTAGTTGTTGTATGTATTGTTTGCCATATAGATATGTATATGATTGTTTGAATGTTTGCACAATGTTTTACATTTTTGTTCAAGTGAATGTTTGTGAATGAATTAAATTCACATAACTTATGTGGAAACTAAACTATGTTACAAGCTATATAATTACTTGTCCACAGTCATTAATGTTGTTATACATCAGAAAAATGAATTTTAAAGTGTTTTTTGAACTTGAGAAGGAGGAGGAAGCTTTGTGCCCTTGACCTTGTAAAATAGGTCAGTAAAATACTGGCATTTATGAATTTAGTGGCCACTCCATTCAACTTCAGTATATCTGATAGTATTACTTCATCATAATTATTATTGCAGTTGTTATTATTATTATAAATGTAGGGACAATGTGCAAAGAACCAGTGCGGACAGAACAAGATGGTGCTTTGGAGGGTTACAACCACAAGTCAAAGGAAATGACAGTGAACCTTAGAAAAATACATCAAACAAAAACGTCAAACTTTTCACAAAATGGACCTTCTTTACAAAAATCCAAAGGGAAAACGCACCATGGTCGTGACCCTCTATCTGAGGATTTTAAGGATGATTTGAATGGTGATGGAAATGGTGAAAGTGATAGTCACTATAAAGGAGCAAGCTGGAGGCCATTACTGTTGATCATTCCGCTGAGACTGGGGCTGTCAGAAATCAATTCTGTGTACTTGGACAGTCTTAAGGTAGACTTGTAGATGCTGGTTACAAAATTAGAAAAGAAAAAGAAAAAGGCAATTAGATACAGAGTGACACCCAAGTGTGGTGTTGTTAGATTGATTTGTTCAGAAGTCCTATAAAAAGTTTGCATTTCACTCTTGATGGTTTTTCTTCTTCCTATTGACTTAATCATCCTAAAACATAGCACTGTACCTTGTCTTGCTCATAACAATTTCTGAAGCATAACCTGTGGTGGAATAAAAGATGTGCTTTGTTTTGTTTCAGGTGTGTTTGACACTACCCCAGTCAGTAGGAATCATAGGGGGAAAACCCAACCATGCCCACTGGTTTGTAGGATATGTAGGTAAGAAAACTTGTACATGCAAGCACGCATGCATGCACACATGCAAACACACAGAGGGTACAATCCCAACCACACTCACTGGTTTGTAGGATATTTTATGGAGGGCATATGCATGCTTATATGCCAACACAAATATGGCAGACACCCCCACACTACACAGCCCTATATTGACCTTTGTCCTATATTTCAGGTGACCAAATGGTGTACCTGAACCCCCACACTACACAGCCCTATGTTGACCTTTGTTCTATATTACAGGTGACCAAATGGTGTACCTGGACCCCCACACTACACAGCCTTATGTTGACCTGGAGCAGCCTGATGCTTCTGATGAATCTTATCACTGCCCTTATGCCAGCAGAATGAAGATGTCACAACTGGATCCCTCCATTGCTGTGGTAAATGTTAAGACAATTTGAAGCAAATTAAATAGGTTATCTTAGGAAATATACTGGCCATATCAACTGCTAGCTTGCTCACTTCCAATACGCAGCTTGCGTGTTATCTTTATCAGGTATATTTTTTTCTTTTCTTTAGGGATTCTTCTGTAAGACTGAGAAAGACTTTATAAATCTCTGCAGTGACATAAGAAACAACATCATAAAACGCAGTAAGACGCCCATGTTTGAGCTCCATGAAGTGAGACCAGCGCATTGGCCTCCTTTTGAGCCTTACGAAGTACAACCAGGAACAAATTCTGGTATGTTTGATTTACTGTATATAATTTAGTTTAGAATGATGTACGTCCCTTAACTGGTGTAACTGATGTAGGTTGTTTGCTCACTTCATGTATCTAATCCAGCTGGTGGTACATGCCCAAGTGATGGTAATGCCCCTCTTTTCCTTTAGTTTTGATGTCTTTTTATATTGTATCATGTCAAGCATCACTTTTATCTTGGGAAGAGACAGTTCACTTATTTGAATTCTCCTATTGTGGTACATAACCTTGTTCTATAAAAGGCATGTTGTGGTTGTAATATTGTGGGAAAAAAGTTACCATCTCTGAATTTATTCAAATATTGTTCTATTAATTGAGTCATGTACTGTGTTATTTTTGAAAAAATTAGTAGACCTCACATATAGTTTGAACTGGCCATTTTGGCAAATTTGTATGTGAAGTCCATTATATGCGTTCACTGTTCTCTGTTGTTGGACAAGACCAGGACATTCAGATTCAGCATGGTAAGGGTGAGAGTCCAAATTAGGAGACAACTATATGTGAGGTCTACTATGTTAATTCCCACAGATACTAATGGCCAATTCTCATTTGATTTCCTATTCAGAATTCACAGTGGTGGATGACAGGCAGTATGACACAGATGAAGAGTATGAGCTGCTGTGATCAATGTACCTGTTGAGAGAGAGAGGGGGGGGGGAGGCATTCTTTGACCAGAACCTGGTTGTCTTGATACCAGGGAGGAGATGTATGCCAAGAAATAACAGACGGTGCTGAATGCAATGTGTCTATCACTTTCGTGGCCTGAGACAAATATTTTTAAAATCAACCGTTACTGTGATTTTTAATGCCAGATTTGAAAGAAATATTTTATCAGTGGTTAATTTGTTTTCCATGAATAATTTTTTTGATCATTATGTTGTTTAACCAGCATATTGCCCTTAATATACATTACTGCTTATAACAGTCATCATTGTGGTATGTACATTTTTTCCCAGAGTGTAATTGTTTTTAAGAGGTTTAAGTTTTAAGATCAAACTTATCTGTTATACAAGTGTGACATTATGTTTTATGAGGTCAAATAGTTCTGAGTCACTGGCAGAAATGGGAATTTTTTTAAAAATATACCTATTGAAGCATTGGTCAGAAACATGTTACACTTGATATGGAATCCAAGGTTGTGGAATAGTGAACCAAGAAATCAAACCATTAGTCTGTCTCCAAACTGTACATGCCCCGCACTGGTCATACAATACACACTTTTTAATCATCCGATCATTAAGTGAGACGATGAAAAACTCATTTCTCTGCAATTTGGTAGACTGTGTATAGGTACAAATATAATAACTTCAAAATCTTCCTGAATGCTTTCATTTCTTACGTTTATGTATTAAAAGTTCGGTAGGTGGGGTCGAGTGGGGCAATATAAATAGCCATCACGGGGAGCAAGCCAAATTGAAACATTGCTTTATCTTAAAAAAAGCGGAAAGGCTTTTGCTACACGCCCACACGTCGTCTGCAGTGCAGAATCTGATGTGGTGACACGTGGTTCAAAGTCTCGCGTTATTTAAGAAAAACGCGATTTTTTCCTCCTTTGGTGTTTCTCCCAACCTAAATTACCTGTAGTGGCATAGTGGCCGTAGTTTGAATTTGATTATAACTGTTAAAAGTATATTTTGAAGGCATTTTCTAGACTTTGGCAATTTCCGTAAAGCTTCGACATGTATGACAGGTATCATATATTGTCAAATAACGCTACAGGATTTGTTGGTTTAGTGGTAACGTCCATGGTACTACCCGCCACTCATATAATAAAATATGTATATAATACTCATTAATACACAAAAGACCAGCAGGCCTTATCATATGGAAATGACTTACTTGCCTTTGGTCACGCATAACCACGGATATTTCACTTGTCTTCCTTGCTTATCACAGCATTGCCGGAAAACTGGAGTTATAGGGTCCGTTCACGATAAAACTATCATAGTTCGAACTAACTGTTGCTGTATCCAAGCAGCTTGAGAAGTCTGAGAAACTTCCTCCTGTTTCCAACGTACTAGTATATCATCATTGGATCCTCATTGGATTATCCTCTGGTCAGTTATCCTTTGGGTAGAGTGGTATTTCCTAAATGCTAGATACTAATTTTTGCCTGTATTATTGCTATCCGGGTGTTACATAGCCACTATCATCAGGATAACTGTCCATTGAAAAACATTTTTATCACTTGCTCAGTTTTAGCCGTAGGGTGGTATTGAAATAGGGCCTAGCTTTTAATGTATTCTACCTAACACCACGAGGAAGCGTGTCAATCTGTAAACCTGATTGCATTCAGCGAAAGTTCCCGCGGAGTTAATTCGAACTACCTATAGTACGATAGTTTTACTGTGAACGAGCCCGTATTGACACGCTGTAGTTATCCAGCTCACTTTGCGCTGCTCATGCGTTCCTGGTGCACTGTGCCGGTAGATAAAATATTTTCCCCGCTGGCATATATTTTCAGTAATTTGAGTTCAATCGTCTTGTTGTACGTGTAAGATTTCCAGGAGGACGGAGAGAGTGGTTTTGTATTTACCGGGATATAACAAAAGAGAGCGATGAAAAGAAGAAGATCCACATTAATCGCGGTTGCAGTAGTAGTAGGTCTACTTGTGAGTGCGTCACTCGTCTATAAACGTAAGTATGGATTGATAATGGAATTTAGCAATACGGTATTATCTCCAGGGTCAAATTATTAAATAGAAGTAAAAAGTGTTTGGTGCTTAGCATGGGGAGGCGTTTGTGCTGCAAATTGGTGAAATAAGCCCCTTATTTTACATATTGTTCGTTTATTTTCACTTTACCTCGAACAATCTCCCCAAGTCGTCCATCCAATAAATGTACAGAATGAAATTCCTCATCTTTATACTACTGTGGCGGATTAAGGAGAGAGAGAGAGAAAGAAAGAAAGAGAGAGAGAGAGAAAAGCGAATGATTAGTCAATAATTATGATTATTTTTAGCCTTAGGACCCCCACCCCCAGTTAAATGCGCCAGTGTGGAAATTCACGGCTTTTTTAATATGCGCCCATTTACTAAGAGAAAAAGAATTACTGTCAACACGTCACTGCACGAAATAAGTGTAGACATCTTTTAAAATTTCTTAGGCTTCTTTATAATTGGAGTTGATGGCTATAGTTTTAGAGAGGAACATCATGAGACAGTACCAAGTTTAGAAACCAGGTCCTTGTACAATGTGTATCTACAGTGTATATCTACTGCTATATTGAAGCCATTAGTGATCGAAGCCCTCTGTGTTTTCAGTTCATATGCATATAGTTCTTAATTGAAATGATATGTTTTATGCCGCCGCTATGGTTCTGCTTTTCTGAATGCGATGAATAGCCCGTAAAATATAGGGGCCTATTTACCTGGAGCAGACTAAAGTAAATTTATTTTACAGACTTGACATTATTAATTTGAAATATATTGCTCCAAATAATTTGTCTTCGATTTTTCCTCTTTCTCTGACTGATAAATGAAAACAAGGATTTCAATTGGATTTTTATAGCTTTTAATTGCCTTCATTGTTATTGTGACATCAGTTCTTTAGTTGAATTCACCGAATTAAGACAACAAGAATAAGTGGCAGATTCTAAATCATACAACAACCATAAAAAGCGTTTATAATTATCATCTGTGAAATAGCTATATGCTTCACAAAGGACGCTCATATCAGTGTCTAATCAAGGCAGTGGTCAGTGGTGCGTCTGGCCTCATCTGGATGCTACCAGGGCTTTCAAGCGGCAAGGCAGTCCTTAAAAGTTTCGAAGAATTTGATTTGGAATAACATAACAGGCCCAGTTCAAAGCTTGTCCAATTTGCTTCAGATGTGTTGTAGGACCAGAAGGCCATTGATTCGACTAGTAATGACCACACACAAATTGGCTATAGCGATCCTGATAGCCTTGCGTTAGCTGCGCTGTTCTTTGGTTCTGCTAGTACATGTAATCTGCATATACAAGTGCTGTGTGTGGACGGGTATTTTCATCTTGTAAAATAAAGCTGTTCCTAGCGACTTGGTTCAGGAGCACCACAAGTTGAAGAAAAACAATGCATTTTACGTGACATGTGTTTTAATTCTGAAATACTCCATATTAAAAATCGATACTGTATAATGGTATACTTTTTTTTTATTCATTTACAGATAGGAAATCATGGCAGATGGTAAGATGACAAGATACTACGGGTGGGAAGCCACCATCTAAAATTTATGTAGTCATTATTTTGAATGGCTAACCAATTTGCATCATTTCCGAACACGAAAACAGTTTCTGCACGTGTTGACTATAAGGGAAGTTATACTTGCTCCCTATCATTCGCTATCTTTTACTTCTTTGATTGTACTTTGCTTATTATTTGCAATTAACGGAGATGAAAGCCATTACTTTTACAACATAGTTGTTTTCATAGCCGCCTGTTCAAGTCCATATCTTGTTTAAATATTAAATGTTTATATTATAAACTTTAAATTTTACATCCATGCTGAATAAAGGGCATATTTGACAAAGCAGGTTTTTGTGTAATTGATGAGAATGATGGCGCAGAAAATTCATGATGACATTTAACTATAAAGACTGAGTGTACTAAATAGTTCAGTTCATGGCTATTGGCTCTGCTAGCACTACATAAGTAATCTAGACAGGCCTAAATTTATTTACGCCAGTTATACAGTACATGTTATGGCAATGTCCTAGGGTATGGAAAATGATGATTTATAAAAACGACCACGTGTAATTCTCTTTGAGCTATCGTTCTACGTAGATCGACCAAACTCTGCGGAAATTCTAGCGGAATGCAATCAGTTTAAAATATTAACAAGCCTCGTTCTCGTATAATCACCAGCTTTTCTGTTTTCTTCTCAACGCCAGGAGTGTTAATAACGTAATCCGGTGGCATTCAGCGAGAGTCCCCGCAGCCTTCCGTAGGATCAGTCTATGTAGACCTATAGTTTCATTGGAAGCGAGTCTTAATTCTCTTAGTTACTTTTTTTTTAGATAAAAGCAACTTTTGAACAATAGTGCGGCGTATTGTTCATGACGAAGACTTCACAAATATCTCATTTTCTTTAACTAAAGACTCCTACCAAGTCAGTGGACAGCAGGTACATCTACTACAAGTTGTTTCCTAGGCTCGAAAAGGTTGATTATTCTCCAGAGGCAATGCCAGCATATGTTTCAAACATCTCCAATAAGAGTGGCTCGAACTATGATGCCATGGAAAGGGACTTCACCAGGTGAGTTTTTGGCAGTGTATCTAAACTCAGTTTATTCATGCCAGTAGACAGCAATTTTTAAGTTGTTTTACAAAAAGGCGGACTTCCTTATCCCCCTAAGTTGGCCCAAACTGAGAAAGGACATAGATCTTAGATCACATTTTAGTGAGAGCTGTACAAAATGGCGGGGCTTTCGATTCCATAACCGCCTCCATTCCTCTCCCATACACACACACACACACACACACACACACACACACACACTCACACAGGCCACAACGCCAACGGTCCTGTACTATTAGTTTGTTCTCTCTCTTTATTTTTCAAAATATCATCAACAGCACATTGATCTTATTATCATCGAAAATTTCAAATTGGTCCGAAAAATCGTGACATTTTCACCAGTTTTTTAATCAAGGGTTCGTTGGTACCAAGGCCCTAGAGTGAACATTCGGAGCAATGAACCTTCGGACTATTGCTACGGCCCCATATCAAACACAATACTGGCATAAGACCTCGCACACTGCGAGTTATGTACTGCAATGAAACGGTCAAGTTACATGAGAACTGAACCATCAAATAGTCTTATTCAGTATTCATTGAATGTCTTTGAGGGAATGTCATCTGCTGCATTTAACACTTAGCGTCGCGTTCGTTTCAAGGTATCTTCTTAAAACACAGTTCGACTGTCGACACAGGGTAAGAGCTGGCAGGAGTGAATTTGAAGATGGCGGCTGGGAGGTTTGCTTGGATCTCCCCTTCAATATGGTTCGTGGGAAATGTTTGGTCTACTCGTTCGGGTAAGAAAGTCCAGCAGTCTTTTGTTTTTAATATGACTTTTAAGATGACTTAAAAGCTTTAAAATGTAGTTTCAGTATTGACTGAATGATTTTGCTCATGTTGTAGATACAATGTATACTGGTAATTACATACATGTGTTTTGCTAGTATTAAATGCATTTCGTTATTTACTCAAACTGGTTACTTTAATGCTTTAATTGATCCCAGTATCAACAATGAATGGTCGTTTGACGATTACATGGACAAAACGTTGGGGTGCACTGTCCACGCGTTCGATCCTAGGTATGTACTGGTGTGATCTTTTATTCTACATGTACCTAGGTCACCATTAAGCACCTATGGCCAATAGTTGTATCAGCGTTAGGGTGTGACACGTTAGGGTAACAACACGTGAATATTTGAACAGGTTCAAGGAGAATAGTACAGAGCCCCGCAGGGGTCACTTACAATCTCGAGCGCTCGACTTAATATTTAATAGAATGGAATAAAACAAATGCCATGTTTTATCTAAAAGGCTCACAAATTTGTAGGCAATGCCACTTACGCTCGTACTGATTGTATCATTTTCAAAATTGGCAATAAGGGCCTACATTAAACCTGACACTGCTACAGATTATGGGACTTTCATTTATTTTGTTTTTCCCACCACTCTGTTGACCATAGACTTGTCCAATATAGCTATAGGGCAAGGAGGATTGTTGAGAATCCAGATTTGCTGTCAGATGACCCCCTCTAATCCCCTGAGCTTTCTGGCAACGATTAATCTGTATTTATTTCAGTATGGCTGAGAAGACAGACTTTTCTCGATCAAGAAACATCAGATTTCATCCTATAGGAATTGGAGGCAAAAACAGCCTCGTGCTTAAAAAAGGACAGAAAGCAAAGTGGCCATTGGCTACTCTCGGCACCATATTGAAGTTATATGGACATGAAAATGTGAGTAATACTTAATATTCGTTGACACTATGGGTCTGTTTCGATCTATCCAACTCTGGATAGATCTGGATAGATCCGGGTACTCTTGCTGAATGTAATCAGATTAACTAAACGACATGCCTTCTCCTTACCCTCTACAGCTTGATTTTTCACAGATATTCACTGATAGCTAGGTCTCTAGATAAATGGACAGTCATTTTGGCTCTCAGTCGACTCAGCCAAAAATGTCCACAATAATAACTGAGACCCTGGTAGAGGGTACCTTCTCCTGGCTATAGTATGCAATCATATTAACTCAGCAGGGGCGGATTTAGGCCACCTTCTGGGTCTTCTGGAAGACGGTCAGATTTTCAAGTTTACATTGATGGGTATCTAATTTTTTCTGTTGGAAGACTGTCAAAAAAGGAGGATGGATCAATAAATATAATTTGGAAGACTGTTAGAAAATATAGCTGGATCCGCCCCTGAGTTACTGAATGACATGCCTTCTCCTGGCTGTCAGGAGAAGAGAGGAAAGCTGATGATTGAACGAGTATGTTGGAAACATGAGGAAGTGGGTTAATCTGTTAAACTGATTGCATTCAGCGAGAGTCCCCGCGGATGTGGATCGATCTACGCAGACCGATAGTGTCCTAAGGGATGAGCCCCAAGAATTTTGTTTTGAAGGATATCTTAAATCAAGATTGTTCCAAACAAAAATGTTGTTCTAGCTTTGGTTCAGAAACAATGTTTTCTTTCACGATATTTTTATTTTGTGTTTCAGAAAACATTAGATTATTTGAAAATTGATGTCGAGGGAGCCGAATGGGACAGTTTACCCACAATGTACCGTGAGGGCGTCTTGGCACGTGTCAAGCAACTTGGGATCGAAGTCCACTGGCTTCCGAAAGAAAAAGACTTAAAAACAGTATTGGAACTTCACAAGTTAGGTTTCAGAATTTATTACGGAAGACGAAACTACTACTCGCGAAAAAAATCGGATGTTACTGGTAGGACTATCAATGACTGTATTGAAGTTCATTTTGTTAATATTAATTTCATAGATTAAAAGCGGTCCTGTGGCATACACTGTAAAAACAGCGTTTAGCTCCTTAACACATTTCTAAGCGCCTGATTTGTCTCATTTTTTTCAACTCTCCATAGCATGTTGCACGCTTCAAAGCATGTTGCACCCGTTAAACCTGAATAGGATTGGCAATATGACGCGTTTTGCGGAGATATAAAATTGATTGAGTCAGGCCAATACACACCAATAATACAATATAATGAATNGTTTTTTTTTTTTTGAACTTTTTTTTTTTTTTTTTTCGCCCGCTCGCACCGATTTTGGGGTCCCCAGAGGATGTCATCCATAAAAATAAAAAAAGTGTGGCCTAACACCACGAGGAAGCGTGTCAATCTGTAAACCTGATTGCATTCAGCGAAAGTTCCCGCGGAGTTAATTCGAACTACCTATATTACGATAGTTTTACTGTGAACGAGCCCGTATTGACACGCTGTAGTTATCCAGCTCACTTTGCGCTGCTCATGCGTTCCTGGTGTACTGTGCCGGTAGATAAAATATTTTCCCCGCTGGCATATATTTTCAGTAATTTGAGTTCAATCGTCTTGTTGTACGTGTAAGATTTCCAGGAGGACGGAGAGAGTGGTTTTGTATTTACCGGGATATAACAAAAGAGAGCGATGAAAAGAAGAAGATCCACATTAATCGCGGTTGCAGTAGTAGTAGGTCTACTTGTGAGTGCTTCACTCGTCTATAAACGTAAGTATGGATTGATAATGGAATTTAGCAATACGGTATTATCTCCAGGGTCAAATTATTAAATAGAAGTAAAAAGTGTTTGGTGCTTAGCATGGGGAGGCGTTTGTGCTGCAAATTGGTGAAATAAGCCCCTTATTTTACATATTGTTCATTTATTTTTACTTTACCTCGAACAATCTCCCCAAGTCGTCCATCCAATAAATGTACAGAATGAAATTCCTCATCTTTATACCACTGTGGCGGATTAAGGAGAGAGAGAGAGAAAGAAAGAAAGAGAGAGAGAGAGAAAAGCGAATGATTATTCAATAATTATGATTATTTTTAGCCTTAGGACCCCCACCCCCAGTTAAATGCGCCAGTGTGGAAACTCACGGCTTTTTTAATATGCGCCCATTTACTAAGAGAAAAAGAATTACTGTCAACACGTCACTGCACGAAATAAGTGTGGACATCTTTTAAAATTTCTTAGGTTTCTTTATAATTGGAGTTGATGGCTATAGTTTTAGAGAAGAACATCATGAGACAGTACCAAGTTTAGAAACCAGGTCCTTGTACAATGTGTATCTACAGTGTATATCTACTGCTATATTGAAGCCATTAGTGATCGAAGCCCTCTGTGTTTTCAGTTCATATGCATATAGTTCTTAATTGAAATGATATGTTTTATGCCGCCGCTATGGATGGTTCTGCTTTTCTGAATGCGATGAATAGCCCGTAAAATATAGGGGCCTATATACCTGGAGCAGACTAAAGTAAATTTATTTTACAGACTTGACATTATTAATTTGAAATATATTGCTCCAAATAATTTGTCTTCGATTTTTCCTCTTTCTCTGACTGATAAATGAAAACAAGGATTTCAATTGGATTTTTATAGCTTTTAATTGCCTTCATTGTTATTGTGACATCAGTTCTTTAATTGAATTCACCGAATTAAGACAACAAGAATAAGTGGCAGATTCTAAATCATACAACAACCATAAAAAGCGTTTATAATTATCATCTGTGAAATAGCTATATACTTCACAAAGGACACTCATATCAGTGTCTAATCAAGGCAGTGGTCAGTGGTGCGTCTGGCCTCATCTGGATGCTACCAGGGCTTTCAAGCGGCAAGGCAGTCCTTAAAAGTTTCGAAGAATTTGATTTGGAATAACATTACAGGCCCAGTTCACAGCTTGACCAATTTGCTTCAGATGTGTTGTAGGACCACAAGGCCATTGATTCGACTAGTAATGACTACACACAAATTGGCTATAGCGATCCTGATAGCCTCGCGTTAGCTGCGCTGTTCTTTGGTTCTGCTAGTACATGTAATCTGCATATACAAGTGCTGTGTGTGGACGGGTATTTTCATCTTGTAAAATAAAGCTGTTCCTAGCGACTTGGTTCAGGAGCACCACAAGTTGAAAAAAAAAAACAATGCATTTTACGTGACATGTGTTTTAATTCTGAAATACTCCATATTAAAAATCGATACTGTATAATGGTATACTTTTTTTATTCATTTACAGATAGGAAATCATGGCAGATGGTAAGATGACAAGATACTACGGGTGGGAAGCCACCATCTAAAATTTATGTAGTCATTATTTTGTATGGCTAACCAAATTTGCATCATTTCCGAACACGAAAACAGTTTCTGCACGTGTTGACTATTAGGGAAGTTATACTTGCTCTCTATCATTCGCTATCTTTTACTTCTTTGATTGTACTTTGCTTATTATTTGCAATTAACGGAGGTGAAAGCCATTACTTTTACAACATAGTTGTTTTCATAGCCGCCTGTTCAAGTCCATATCTTGTTTAAATATTAAATATTTATATTATAACTTTAAATTTTACATCCATGCTGAATAAAGGGCATATTTGACAAAGCAGGTTTGTGTAATTGATGAGAATGATGGCGCAGAAAATTCATGATGCCATTTAACTCTAAAGACTGGGTGTACTAAATAGTTCAGTTCATGGCTATTGGCTCTGCTAGCACTACACATAAGTAATCTAGACAGGCCTAAATTTATTTACGCCAGTTATACATGTTATGGCAATGTCCTAGGGTATGGAAAATGATGATTTATAAAAACGACCACCATCTCTTTGAGCTATCGTTCTACGTAGATCGACCAAACTCTGCGGACATTCTAGCGGAATGCAATCAGTTTAAAATATTAACTAGCCTCGTTCTCGTATAATCACCAGCTTTTCTGTTTTCTACTCAACGCCAGAAGGAGTGTTAATAACTTAATCCGGTGGCATTCAGCGAGAGTCCCCGCAGCCTTCCGTAGGATCAGTCTATTCATTGGAAGCAAGTCTTAATTTTCTTAGTCACTTTTTTTTAGATAAAAGCAACTTTTGAACAATAGTGCGGCGTATTGTTCATGACGAAGACTTCACAAATATCTCATTTTTTTTTAACTAAAGACTCCTACCAAGTCAGTGGACAGCAGGTACATCTACTACAAGTTGTTTCCTAGGCTCGAAAAGGTTGATTATTCTCCAGAGGCAATGCCAGCATATGTTTCAAACATCTCCAATAAGAGTGGCTCGAACTATGATGCCATGGAAAGGGACTTCACCAGGTGAGTTTTTGGCAGTGTATCTAAACTCAGTTTATTCATGCCAGTAGACAGCAATTTTTAAGTTGTTTTACAAAAAGTCGGACTTCCTTATCCCCCTAAGTTGGCCCAAACTGAGAAAGGACATAGATCTTAGATCACATTTTAGTGAGAGCTGTACAAAATGGCGGGGCTTTCGATTCCATAACCGCCTCCATTCCCTCCCATGCACACACACACACACACACACACACACACACACAGGCCACAACGCCAACGGTCCTGTACTATTAGTTTGTTCTCTCTCTTTATTTTTCAAAATATCATCAACAGCACATTGATCTTATTATCATCGCAAATTTCAAATTGGTCCGAAAAATCGTGACATTTTCACCAGTTTTTTAATCAAGGGGTTCGTTGGTCCCAAGGCCCTAGAGTGAACATTCGGAGCAATGAACCTCGGACTATTGCTACGGCCCCATTTCAAACACAATACTGGCATAAGACCTCGCACACTGCGAGTTATGTACTGCAATGAAACGGTCAAGTTACATGAGAACTGAACCATCAAACAGTCTTATTCAGTATTCATTGAATGTCTTTGAGGGAATGTCATCTGCTGCATTTAACACTTAGCGTCGCGTTCGTTTCAAGGTATCTTCTTAAAACACAGTTCGACTGTCGACACAGAGTAAGAGCTGGCAGGAGTGAATTTGAAGATGGCGGCTGGGAGGTTTGCTTGGATCCCCCCTTCAATATGGTTCGTGGGAATTGTTTGGTCTACTCGTTTGGGTAAGAAAGTCCAGCAGTCTTTTGTTTTTAATATTTTGTTGTAGTAGAAGAAAAGCAATCGACAGATTCGTTTTAGTTTATTATGTTGTACAAATTATTACGAATACGTGTTTCACTCAACAATGATACAGAATTGTAAATCTTAAACTGAGTCATTTGACAAGTATTTGTTCAATACCAACATGCCTGTAGCCAGCAATTTCAAAAGGGGGATTCCTCTTCTGAAAAAGTGGAGCTTTTACCACGAAACCTTCATGTGCCTAGATAAATTTTTACCCGGAGGGGACCTTTTCCCAGCAAAAGGGGGGTTCTTTCGAACCCCCCGAACCCCCTGGCTACGGGCCTGATCAATGTTGTTTACCTATATTGATGACTTAAAAGCTTTAAAATGTAGTTTCAGTATTGACTGAATAATTTTGCTTATGTTGTAGATACAATGTATACTGGTAATTACATATATGTGTTTTGCTAGTATTAAATGCATTTCGTTATTTACTCAAACTGGTTACTTTAATGCTTTAATTGATCCCAGTATCAACAATGAATGGTCGTTTGACGATTACATGGACAAAACGTTGGGGTGCACTGTCCACGCGTTCGATCCTAGGTATGTACTGGTGTGATCTTTTATTCTACATGTACCTAGGTCACCATTAAGCACCTCAGTAGGTGCCCTATAATAGGCCAATAAGTTGTATCAGCGTTAGGGTGTGACACGTTAGGGTAATAACACGTGAATATTTGAACAGGTTCAAGGAGAATAGTACAGAGCCCCGCAGGGGTCACTTACAATCTCGAGCGCTCGACTTAATATTTAATAGAATGGATTAAAACAATGCCATGTTTTATCTAAAAGGCTCACAAATTTGTAAGCAATGCCACTTACGCTCGTACTGACTGTATCATTTTCAAAATTGGCAATAAGGGCCTACATTAAACCTGACACTGCTACAGATTATGGGTCTTTCATTTATTTT
Source organism: Lingula anatina (assembly GCF_001039355.2). Next base: position 77,835 of record NW_019775681.1, on the reverse strand, counting down.
GTTTTTCCCACCACTCTGTTGACCATAGACTTGTCCAATATAGCTATAGGGCAAGGAGGATTGTTGAGAATCCAGATTTGCTATCAGATGACCCCCTCTAATCCCCTGAGCTTTCTGGCAACGATTAATCTGTATTTATTTCAGTATGGCTGAGAAGACAGACTTTTCTCGATCAAGAAACATCAGATTTCATCCTATAGGAATTGGAGGCAAAAACAGCCTCGTGCTTAAAAAAGGACAGAAGGCAAAGTGGCCATTGGCTACTCTCGGCACCATATTGAAGTTATATGGACATGAAAATGTGAGTAAAACTTAATATTCGTTGACACTATGGGTCTGTTTCGATCTATCCAACTCTGGATAGATCTGGATAGATCCGGGTACTCTTGCTGAATGTGATCAGATTAACTAAATGGCATGCCTTCTCCTTACCCTCTACCAGGGCGACAGATTGATTTTTAACAGATATTCACAGATAGCTAGGTCTCTAGATAAATAGACAGTCATTTTGGCTCTCAGTCGATTCAGCCAAAAATGTCCCACAATAATAACTGAGACCCTGGTAGAGGGTACCTTCTCCTGGCTATAGTATGCAATCATATTAACTGACAGGGGCGGAATTAGGGCACCTTCTGGGTCTTCTGGAAGACGGTCAGATTTTCAAGTTTACATTGATGGGTATCTAATTTTTTCTGTTGGAAGACTGTCAAAAAAAGGAGGATGGATCAATAAAGATAATTTGGAAGACTGTCAGAAAATATAGCTGGATCCGCCCCTGAGTTACTGAATGACATGCCTTCTCCTGGCTGTCAGTAGAAGAGAAGAAAGCTGATGATTGAACGAGTATGTTGGAAACATGAGAAAGTGAGTTAATCTGTTAAACTGATTGCATTCAGCGAGAGTCCCCGCGGATGTGGATCGATCTACGCAGACCGATAGTGTCCTAAGGGATGAGCCCCAAGAATTTTGTTTTGAAGGATATCTTAAATCAAGATTGTTCCAAACAAAAATGTTGTTCTAGCTTTGGTTCAGAAACAATGTTTACTTTCACGATATTTTTATTTTGTGTTTCAGAAAACATTAGATTATTTGAAAATTGATGTCGAGGGAGCCGAATGGGACAGTTTACCCACAATGTACCGTGAGGGCGTCTTGGCACGTGTCAAGCAACTTGGGATCGAAGTCCACTGGCTTCCGAAAGAAAAAGACTTAAAAACAGTATTGGAACTTCACATGTTAGGTTTCAGAATTTATTACGGAAGACGAAACTACTACTCGCGAAAAAAATCGGATGTCACTGGTAGGACTATCAATGACTGTATTGAAGTTCATTTTGTTAATATTAATTTCATAAATTAAAAGCGAACCTGTGGCATACACTGTAAAAACAGTGTTTAGCTCCTTACCACATTTCTAAGCGCCTGATTTGTCTCATTTTTTTTTTTTGGCAACTCTCCCCAGCATGTTGCACGCTTCAAAGCATGTTGCACCCATTAAACCTGAATAGGATTGGCAATATGACGCGTTTTGCGGAGATATAAAATTTATTGAATCAGGCCGATACACACCAATAATACAATATAATAAATTAAAAAAGGGACAGTTCACTTCTTATATACCGCACTANGTTAATCTGTTAAACTGATTGCATTCAGCGAGAGTCCCCGCGGATGTGGATCGATCTACGCAGACCGATAGTGTCCTAAGGGATGAGCCCCAAGAATTTTGTTTTGAAGGATATCTTAAATCAAGATTGTTCCAAACAAAAATGTTGTTCTAGCTTTGGTTCAGAAACAATGTTTTCTTTCACGATATTTTTATTTTGTGTTTCAGAAAACATTAGATTATTTGAAAATTGATGTCGAGGGAGCCGAATGGGACAGTTTACCCACAATGTACCGTGAGGGCGTCTTGGCACGTGTCAAGCAACTTGGGATCGAAGTCCACTGGCTTCCGAAAGAAAAAGACTTAAAAACAGTATTGGAACTTCACAAGTTAGGTTTCAGAATTTATTACGGAAGACGAAACTACTACTCGCGAAAAAAATCGGATGTTACTGGTAGGACTATCAATGACTGTATTGAAGTTCATTTTGTTAATATTAATTTCATAGATTAAAAGCGGTCCTGTGGCATACACTGTAAAAACAGCGTTTAGCTCCTTAACACATTTCTAAGCGCCTGATTTGTCTCATTTTTTTCAACTCTCCATAGCATGTTGCACGCTTCAAAGCATGTTGCACCCGTTAAACCTGAATAGGATTGGCAATATGACGCGTTTTGCGGAGATATAAAATTGATTGAGTCAGGCCAATACACACCAATAATACAATATAATGAATAAAAAAAGGGACAGTTCACTTCTTATATACCGCACTACTGATGCGTCTCAGCGTAGTTTACGGACGCCTGGTAATTTTTGGTCCTAATGCAATATGGGTGTCGACGCTACTGCCTCTCTGAGGAGGTTATAGCCCGGCATGCCGTATGAAGCGCTGCAAGCTAGCAAACGAAAATATCTTTCTCTGCCAGACCAGGAACTTTATCCCTGCTTCTACCCCTAAGTGCTGGGTGCCAAGCACAGCAGGTATCGTTTATGATAATAAACATGATAATCTTTATAAGCTCTGGCACATTTTTACTTCAGTGTATGAACAATAAATATATAAGTAGCGTAATGAAATATATATAGATTTAGCATATATATACTTAAATATAAATTATAACATACAGGCAGTAGAACGTGTGGTGACTGAGCTGAACTAAATGACACATTGGGTTTAATATTAATATCTGATTTATTACATATAGCTCTCATTTAGAAAGTAATTTATTGTTATTATCAGGCCTTCTCACTAAATGTTTTATTGTATCATTCTGTCATATTGCTGTATTATGATTTGCCTTGAAAGAGTAATATGCCCCCAGACGGAGTCGAACCCAGGTTCGCCAGCTTAGAAGGCGGGTACTATAACCACTGGGCCATCCAATACAGATGGATGCTGACGATCACATCTCCAAAAATGAATGGCTTCTTGAGTTTATCCAAATTTTGAAAGTGAAGACCTCTTTTAGTTTGTTTTTCTAATTCCTGGAGGTTGGACCCCACCCTTTCCAAAACCCCACATCCGCCTGTGAATATAATGCTTCCTACTAACCAGTTATCATTTAGGTCTAAAGTAAAGACATAGTTGGATATATTTTAATATTAAAATAAGGAATCAGAATAAAATGCACTTTTATACCATGGTAGACCCGAAACATGGCCTGTAGGGAGGTTTTAGCCATTGCTTCCCTTTATCCTCTACCAGGGCGACAGATTGATTTTCCACAGATATTCACAGATATGTCTGTAGATAAATAGACAGTCATTTTGGTCTGATGCCGATTCAGCAAAAATTGTCCACAATGATAGCTGCGGCCCTGGTAGAGGGTAGCTCCCTTTAATTACAGGATTTTAACAAAAGTCACTCAGTAATTAATACACATATTCAGAAAAGTAACCAGTTATGGCAAGGAAGTCCACTAAATGTCCGAGCAGGTTGGACCACGTGTTTAGCAGTTCCACACGATTAGCAGCTCCACGCGCTTAGCAGCTCCACGCGCATAGCAGAGGAGATGCTCAGCCTATGTGTTTAGCCTTGCGATAATCTCACCGCGATTGGGTAGCTGTTATATTTGGTTTGATAAATAGAATAGAAAGGCAATAATACTTGCGGGTTTGTGTTATATATATATATGCTCCCCTGGTTTTGCGGCCACGTTGTGGTAAGCAAAAAGAAGATATGAATGAAACATTCATGATTAGGCAAGCTGTGTCTCTCTCATATTAGAATACGTTTTTGGTATACGTGGCCGTCAAACCAGGGTACTTTACTCGACGAAGAACAACAGCTCACTTTGAGCTGCTTGAGCGTTACCAGTGTACAGTGCCGGTAGATGAAACATATTCCCTTCTGAGTACTATAGCCATATTCTTCATTTGAGACACCCAGAAGGCGCGGAGTAGCACGAACAGAGGTAGTGCTGTTTTGTATTAACGAAGATATAACACAGGAAGGCGATGTTCAGAAAAACAGGTCTACTGGTGGCATTGGTTGGACTTCTGGGATTTTCACTAGTCTTTCAGCGTAAGTACGGATGGATTACACGAAATATATCAATTTAGTATTTGGTGTATAGCAATTTTAATTTAATTCTTTCTTAAAAAAGACGTATTGTAAGGGCAAGAGAGCCTATCAGCAACACATTTTTAATAGATTTTAAGCATTCCCCCTTTCATACACTTATTAATTTACTTTTCACCTTAACTTGGACCATCTCCCTTGGATAATTCACCCAAGAAGTCCAAAGATTAAAATAATGAACATTCCTCTTTTTGTACCCCGTTGATCCATGTTCATGTAGTTCCCGGGAAGAGAGAAGCTTATTATTATGAAGGAAGCGTCTTCTGTCTTGCCTGTAGGGATTTCAAATGAAATTTTAATACACATTTTTTAATATGCCCCATATACCATGCTCCAAACGTATGTGGTCTATACCGGTATTTCCCTGACTGTAGCGGGTTGAAGACAGAAGACGACGCTATCAGCTGAAATATGAAGCCGCCGTCCTAGCAAACATAACGTTATCATAACGTTACCATCAAGTTTATATAACCAAAATACGTTATGGTAACGGTTAATAACGTCCTGTTTTTGTTGTGGTGTGACTGTATTAGTTAACTTACATGTCCACACGAATCAAGATTAAAAACGTATTTTTTTCTATATCAGACGCTACTCTATGACAACGCGGTCTCAAGTTTCTAAAATTTCTCGGATGGGGGCATATCATTCCTCCGAATTAAAGATGGATGCAAGGACATTTAATATTGGATGGCAGAATCAGTAAGCGAAAGCATGGTTCTGATGATTGTAGAGACTGGAAACTAATGAGCATGTTCAAAAAGACATACCGTGGCTCCTCTAGTGAGGGCCAGTACCATCACCAGATCTAGGAAGGTAAATCGCGATTTTGTTTCTATGTGTGAACTCAACAACCTGACTTTAGATAAGCGAGTTAGAAACGCGATTCTAACACACTTATCTTAATTCCTTTTTTAATGTGGTTATTTTGTGGTAGACCGTAACCAGTCTCTCTATTTATGATAATAACCACACATTTTTTTATTCATTTTGCAGATAAGAAAATATGGAAGATGGTAAGTTGACAAGATACTCAAGATTAGGCCCCTCTGAAGAAAGTTGTTTTTTTATTTAAAAAAAGTGAAATGATTGATGGGTCATAAAAAAAAGAAAAGAAAAAAACATGGTTAATTAGGTTTCTCAGAACCCAACATTTTATTTTTGTCACATTTTATTTTGAGCAACATCTGTCTTAAAGATGCAAAATTAAGGTTAAAAATCAATTTTACAAAAATCAACCTTCTATGGGACCGAAGTACTTTCCTGTTCCCTGCAAACACAGAGCGTTTAGTACCGTTACCATAACGTTACCAGAACGTTTATTGCTAATAGTTATAAATATTATAGCAACGTTATATTAACGTTCTGTGTTTTTACTGGGTGTTTATGATTTAATAATTCAGTTGTATTGGTGAAATATACACCCATCAATGACGCCATTTTTTTTTCTTTATTAATATTTGAAAAAAAAAAAACTAAATTAAGAGTAAATAAACCATTAATTCTTGAATGACACACATTACGGAGCGTACAATAAATATTTAGCACCTTTTTACAATATTTTCAACAAATATTAGATAAAAAGTTATTTTAAAACAAAAGCTATTGGAAAATGATTACAAAAGAAGTAAATTTTGCCTTAAGTCTCTTAGATAATTATCTAATCAGCGCCATGGATCAGCGTATCGACACAAATGAAAATAACTCTTACTCACTGAGACATAAGATTTTTTTTTTTTTTTTGGAATACTGGAATTCCAAGATTTAATTTCATTATGATGGGTCCATATGTTCTTTAAGGTGTGCTTTGCATTATTTATGATTAAGCCATAACAAATCAATTTTTTCCTGTTAAAGGTCCAGTATCCTGCAAAGCCAGTGGGCAGTAGGTATATCTATTCCGAGTTGTTTCCTATGCTAGAAAAGATGGATTATTCTCCAAAAGCCATGCCAGCTACAGTTTCAAATACCACAACTAAGGAAGCGGCTACCTACGACGCTATGGAAAGGGACTTCACCAGGTGCTTTACCCGCAGCCATTTAAATAATCAATTAATTATTACTATCTTGAATTTAAAAGTAGGATATAATACAGTGAGCCTAGGTTTAAACGGCCCTGCTACACTCTAGCGTACTTGTGTACAGAGGAAAGTGCATTCAGGAGTATGGCATCACACGTATAAGATTGAACGTATATTAAGTGCTTTCTCTATACATAGGTTATTTGTCGCTGCTTTCACGTTCATACTCATACGCCGGAAAAATCGTGATTTAGTAAGTACAAAGATGCGAGTGAAATAAATTGCAGATGTAATATTCATTATATCGCTGTTGGAGTGTAATTTCCATGCTTGTCGTCCTAGGTATCTTCTTAGAGCTCAGTTCGACTGTCGCCACAGGGTTAGGGCTGGCAGGAAAGAATATCAAGATGGCGGCTGGGAGGTTTGTTTGGATCCCCCCTTCAATATGGTTCGTGGGGAATGTTTAGTCTATTCATTTGGGTAAGAAAATCAAGCTGTTTTTTGTTTTGATCTTTTGTTAAAGTAGTTTAAAGGCAATGGACAGATTAATTCCAGTTTATTATGTTGAACAAATTATTATGACTACGTGTTTAGCTCAACAATAACACAGAATTTCTAAATCTTACATGGAGTCATTTTACAAGTTTTTCTTGAATAACACTGTTCTCTTCCTACATTGATGATTTTAAAAGCTTTAAAAAAATGTAATTTTAGGATCAATAATGAATGGTCGTTTGATGACTACATGGACACAAAGTTTGGATGCCAGGTCCACTCATTCGATCCAAGGCATGTACTTTTCAGATAAATTAAACAAATTCCTTAATTCCCAATGTAATTTCAGATCAATTTCAACATCAAAACCACCTGTAAACAGAAAAGAAATAGGCAGATATCACTGATATACCATTGCACACATACACGTATGTCGACCGATGTGGTGAAAATTACATTTGTGTATTAGAACATATTCGTCAAAATAGCAATTGTCTTATTGTACATGACACACCATCTCGTTCGCTTGATCTTTGGTCTCTTTTTCAATTAACATCATGAGTTTTTAGTTATGTTAATAGTCGAAAGCTCCCCGTTTTTTCTGGGAGGGTACTGGGTATTCCGTATATTCAACAAAAATAAAATGCATGTCGTATAGAAGGTCACTGCCATAGCTACACACCATTTCAAGATTTTATTTCAGCCACTCTGTGAGATCAAAAGCACTATGTTGGCAAGCGCCTGCATGAGCTGCTAAAATGCTTGTTCCTGCTAATTGTCTTCTGAAATTCAAAATTCTACTATTTGACTTCTCTTCCCCCACCCCGACTGTAGCAAACTTTCTGACAAATGCTGTATTATTTCCAGCATGGTTGAGAAGACAGACTTTTCTCGGTCGAAAAACATCCGATTTCATCCTATAGGCATTGCAGGCACAAACGGCTTCGTGGAACGTAAATTAAAGAGAGGGAAAAGAGAAAATTGGCGTATGGCAACCCTCGGCACCATATTGCAGTTGTACGGACACGAAAACGTAAGCAATACTTTTGTTTTTAAGGCAGTCTAAAAAAAGCTCCTGAGAAATATTGTTGAGTTAGTTACACATGTCTATTAAAATTTTTGATCGCTGTGAATAACTTAGACATAACTTAGACTTAATACAAACTGAAGGATGGCTTTCTCCATAAGTTGGTGGACAAACCGGTGTGTGAGAAATGGTAGTCCTCTAGGAACCGCAGTCGTCCCCTATACTAACCCCAATACTCCGACTAACTCTAACCTGTACTAATCATACGGGACCCTGGTCTTCCATTCCTAGGTCTACTATTCCTGGCATACCGCATGATAAAACAAATAGTACACAGTCTCTTGGTGACTACGAAAACGGTCCCAGTGAGCGGAAATACCCACCTTCGTCGCCTCCTGTCTTGTTTATGTTACTGTATTGAGAGGCATTTCAGTTTCCCATAAATGGTTTACTTATGGCCTTCGTTAAAATGTGCAATTCTTCCCAGCAGACAAAGAGCGTTATAATAACGTTACCATAATGTTTATATGAAAAACAACGTAATGGTAACGTTATGGTAACGGTATAATACGTTGTGTGGTTGTTTGGTAGCTGATGGAACTTCATTATGCGTTTAAACGTTGACTTATTAAAGATTAAACTATCATACAGGCCAGTTATGTGTTGACTGAATTGCACAATGTTCATTTTCCTGTCGTTCCTAAAGAATTCATGTTTATACACTTAGCTTTTTTATTTTAGAAAATATTGGATTATTTGAAAATGGATGTTGAAGCATCAGAATGGGACAGTTCATTTTCTTGTCTTTCATAAAGAATTCATGTTTTAACACTTAGCTTTTTTATTTTAGAAAATATTGGATTATTTGAAAATGGATGTTGAAGCATCGGAATGGGACAGTTTACCCACAATATACCGTGAGGGCGTCTTGTCACGTGTCAAGCAACTTGGGATCGAAGTTCACTGGCTACCGAAAGAAAAAGACTTAAAAACAGTATTGGAACTTTACAAGTTAGGTTTCAGAATTTATTACGCGAAACGAAACTACAGTTCGCGAAAGACTACGGATGCTACCCACAGAACTATAAACACTTGCCTTGAGGTTCATTTTGTTAATATTAATTTTATAGAATAAAAGGGATTCCGGTGTGATGTTTACTTTAATTGCACTTTAGTGATTGTTGCAGTGTAAAATTATTTCTGTTTTGCTTAAAGTCCAATAAATGAATAAAAACGCAAAGAACCCCTCTTTTTCTGATTTGATAAATGTATCGAGTCCACTTTTCATCCTATAACAGCAATGGCAATAGTTGTGTGTACAGGCGAGTCCAGATGACGCGACAGAACATGAGCGCTACCAGTTTTGTGGTGGCAGTGTATTAGTTGTGGTGCCGTTTTATCATTTTACCACCATCTGCTGTATGTGAAATTCTAATATCAGTGGTAATGACCTTCTCCCAATAGGTTATAGAGCCATTCAATAAGGTGACAACGCATGTACTAGTGCTCGAAAGAGTTGCCACGTAATTCTTACAGCAGTAGAACGTCCACAAAATGAACAGACCTGCTGATATGGCCCCAACAGAACATCTGTGGGATCCTGTAGCGTTACCACTTCATCCCCAGCGGTAGATCTCAATCAGCTCGCTCAGTGGCTCGGCCAAGAATGGAATTCCATCCCACAGCAGTTGGTCAAGACTTTATCTCAATGAGGAGGCGCTGTGAAACGTGTGTCGTTTCTTGAGGCGGACACTCGCGACACTCCTCGAGCTTTGAATTATTTTTTGTGATGATGACGAAAAGCAAATCGTTTCTTAAGGGAGAAAACGAATCCGTCATTTCATCAAGGCGCTTTAAATTTGATGAAAGGCCGAAAGATCAAAGTCCTTCCTCATAGGTAGACAACACGTTTTTTGTTTTAAAAGACGATTTTCCTTCACTGTCTTTATTATTCTTCTGGCTGTTTTTATACTTCGTCAATGATGTTTGCCAATAACTGCCAAAAAATCTACCATTATTTGTAAAATATGAAAAAGGCTCAGTTTTTGAAAACAAGCCGCACCACACAAGCGTAGGATTGGGAGGTGGGGAGGGGTAGCCGTGGATACCTCCACCCCCTTTTCCAGCCACGTCAATCGTTAATAGCCCAGGAAGCAGGGGGTGGGGTTTTAAATATATATGTCAATTAGCCAACATCACTGGTCGAATTACCTAAAATTATATTATTCTAAAAGCACAATTCTAACATAAAGCGCAACAAGTAGGTCGCATTGGAAAAAATTATTCCATTCTGAAGTTCTGTTGTCAAAAGAATACAAGCAGTTCTTAATGGAACTGTGAGTAAATATATTGAAAGTATATGTGACAAAAAGAAATAAAAAACAGCAGTTATTTTACCCCGACCGAGGTAAGTGATGTCATAAAGACTCAATGTGATGTCTCTGACAATGGATATTTGATTGTTGCTTTTACCAATGCTTTAGGACCTGCTATTACCTGTTTAATGTAGGTTTTAACTTATTAATAAATAAAATTTCTTTAATTTCCCTTTCTGTTTGGGTTGTGTCCCTAGTGAATTTATAAAATGGGAATACCGTAAAGTCCTTGTTTTTGTTCATAGAACATTCACTTAGCAACCAAAATAAACAAACCCCCTGAAGATGCGATGAAACCGGTCGGGGTAAAATAACTGCTGTTTTTTTATTTCACTTTGACACACACACACACACACACACACACACACACACATATATATGACATGAGTTTATGTACTCCAAATAATTTTAGGACATAGCCAATCGAGTTTTATAGTACGTTGACATGCAGCGATGAAATAAAGACAATGTCCGTGCATATTTCGGAGTACGTGTGCAAGGCACTGAAAGTTACGATAGGGCCTGAGATGTATTTATTTACCGTGCGTTGTGTGGGAGTGCGGCGCATTGACCGAAGAACACCGCACGACGTTGAAACGCTGCCCGCGAAGAGCGAATAACAGTGTAGCATATTACATTTTATTTTCAAGTGTGTGAATGTTTGTCCTGATTGTTATTCACAACTTTGTCAATAATGACACCAATTTTAGAGGACTTTTACAGATTTATCTCGGCTTAAAAAAGACTAATGTTTTACTAAAGTTTTGAATTAAATCAGCGCCGTGACTCAGCGAATCGCCACAAATGTGAAACATCTCTTACTCAAATATGAGTATATGAGTATTTTTCTGCATAATCACATAATTCCTTTTTTTAATTGGATCATGAAGGCACCAGAGGATCTTCAAAATGCTTTATGTATTATTTACGATGAAATCCGTAACAGTACAGTGTATTTACTTTCAATGTTGTTGAACGGTACCATATCCTAACCACACATGTACACTGTGTGTACTATGTAATATTATGTGCTATATCAATCCGGATCACTATATGAATGAATAATTAATTAGTGCTCGGATGGTTGTCTCAGAGCCCCTAGTATGGCTCCGCGTCTTGTTTATTTATGATGTCAAAAGTGAAAATTCAAATAAATCACATTGCGTACGATATACCTTAGTCTTTAGGTAAGCGATATTTCATATTTGTGGCAATTCGCTAGCCCACGGCGACCATTTAAACTACTGAAATGTATGACAGCAGGGGACGTCATGATATGCAAATAAAAATACTTAAATGAAACATTCATAGATTCTATGCAAAAGAAGACTTCAATAAAATTATCGCGACAAGGCAAGCTGGATCATTTCCATATGAGTCTACGTTTTGGTATACGTTGCCGTAAAACCAGGGTTGCCGTAAACCGGTTCATTTTGTGCTGCTTGAGTACACAGTGCCGGTAGATAAAATATATCCCCAGCTGAGAGCATATTGTGCATATTAGATTCCCAGAACTGGTGTGGAGCACCACGGTGTGGAGGGGCACGGACGGAGGGAGTTCTTTTTTCGTATTTACGAATATATAGCACAGGAGAGCGATGTGTAGAAAAAAATCTGCACTAATCACGGGTCTTCTAGTGGCATTTGGTGGACTTCTTCTGGGAGCTGTACTCATCTTTCAACGTAAGTACGGACTGATTACACAAAAATATACCAATATAGTATTCGTTGTTTGTAAAAATTCTAATTAAAAACGACGTATTTTAAGGGCAAGAAAGCCTTTGAATATATCGTAAGCATTACCCCCTTTCATACATTTATTTATTTGCTTTTCATCTTACCTTGGAGCATCTCCCTCAGATAATTCGCCCAAGAAATTCAAAGATTGCTAATGAAAATACCCCTTTTTGTACCACATTGTAAGTTCCCTGAATTTTAAGTAAACTTTTATTGTAGAGTGTTTCAATATGACCCGATGTCAAAAATGGCAAGGTTTATACAGGTACAAGTAGTTTTAGCGAAAGACAGCTCCAAACGTATGTGGTCTATACTGGTGTAACAGGAATGGTAGTCATCTAGGAACCGTAGTCCGCACCTCGTTTCTTTGTACAGGTGACATTCGTCCCATATACTAACCCCTATACTCCGACTAACCCTATCCTGAACTAACTGTGATGCTTATATGAAACTACGTTATGGTAACGGTATAATACGTTGTGTTTGTGCTGGTTAGCTGATGGAAGTTCATTATGTATTTAATGTTGACTTATTGAATATAAAACTATCACACAGGCCAGTTATTTGGTGACTGAACCATCATTTGAACAATTTTCAAACGACAATCCTCTGTGCGTTTGCGCAATGTTCGTTTTCCTGTCGTTCATAAATAATGCATGTTTAGCACTATTTTTAAAGAAAATATTAGATTATTCGAAAACGGATGTTGAAGTAACTGTTATGCTGAAAGTCCAATAAATGAAATAAAAACGCATAAAAACTCTTTTTTTCTGCTTTGACCTGTATATATGTATCGAGTCCAGGTTTTCAACACAAAACAACAACGGCAGAAGCCGTGTAGACAGGCACGTCCGGGTGAGTAGTAACTTGGAAGCTTTACTAACCATGAAGGATGCATATATTTCAGTCAAGACCATGAGTCCAGAAATGTGGAATAGCTCCCTTACTACCTTACGCAATGGTGAGTTTGACCACTTTTTTTCATACGATTTTTACTATTTACCCACGCTTACCCCCAGTCCAATAATTTTCCCCTCAAGTCACCAATGAACTCCACGGAACCACACACACACATATACACACACGCAATTATTTTTATGATTAGTATTATAATCATTATTATAATTATCTTGTGCTTCTCCCATACTTGAGCCGATGGAAAGAAACTCAGTGTTTTTTGAGAACACACCGTATACATAATAAATAAGGGAGAGGTGAGGGGTAGCCGTAGATACCTCCAACACCCTTTCTCAACCACGTAAATCATTAGCAGTTCAGGAAGTGGGGGGGGGGGGGGGGCTTTTTAAATATATGTCCATTTTTTTAACATATGTCAATTAGCCATTAGATGTTTACGGCACTAGTGCGTCAACATAAGCACAATTCTAACATAAATCGCAACAAGCACAATCTGTCATGTGTCACACTGGAAAAAATTCCATTCTAAATATCTGTGGTCAAACGCATATAAGCATATCGTAATGGGATAGTGATGTAGTTGACATGCAACAATAAAAACGATGTCCGACTGTGATTCAGAATTCGGTGCCAAGCACTTCATGTAAGAAGATTGCCTTATATGTGGTGTATTAAAATACAAACGTGCGTTGTGTGGGGGTGCGTATGAATACATGAGTGGCAGCGCATGGACCGAAGAACACATGATGTTGAAATGCTGCCCGCAAAGAGCGAGTAACAGTGCGGCATATTATTTTTTTAAATTTCCAAGTGTTAATGGCATGTTTCCCCCTCTCCCCCCCCCCTTTTTTTTTTTTTTTTATTTTTTTGAAAATATTTGGTAATGAACATTAAATCCAAACATTATTCTCATTCGACTGTAAATATTGCAGCCTTTTCTTTTGTTACATTGTTTTCTAAACTGGACCAGAATAATTACTCCAAATGATCGCAAGGCCCGGGGCAATACTTTCAACAGGGCCAGGCGTCACAACAGAAAAGACTGGTAGTCATGGATATATTTCTTGGACTGAAAACGCTATCTACTTATATTCATGATGCCACAATGAGTAAATCAACAGATATCAGAGATAGATAATAATTCGAGGGGGGGGGGGGGGGGGGGGACCAGATTGGTAAAGGGTCTCAGACTGTTTTTAATTTTATTAGATGTTCACAGATGTGTCTCTGGTTAATCCATGACACAATTACCTGCTGTTGAAACGTGTTCAATGTACGGTCCTGGTACATATAAAGGAGGGGTGTCAGGCATTTTTACTCTTAAGTCATTGAAAACTCCCCTTTACCGTCAGCATTCTATTGTATTTCTTTGCATACAGTGACATGGCAGGAACTACCAGCTGAAGTGCTTTACGCTTGTCTACCTGCTTCTGAATCTTTAATTGACGACAAGCGTTTACGCACAGGTAGACCGAGTGTAGCAGTCCGCTCCATGTGCTGTTAAATGATTAACAGTGGCAACTGCTCATCACTGTCATTATACTGTATATTTCATTTTGTGCCATGTGGTAATTAATTGAGAGAGACATGACAAGACTGGCAATCGTTTTGAAGGTATGGCAAAGGCAGGCAATAACAGGTAATAATGATAACCCGCATGTGTAAGAACTTCAGACAGATCTCTTCATATCACATACGTACATACCTGAACCAACGCTGAGCCTGACCGAAAACAACAAGTCCTTTTCTTCTGATCAAATCAGCCAAATAAGAGCAACAAAGAGAAACTCATATATTTTCAAATTAGACTTTTATCATTTTTTAAATGTATTTTTCTGTTCCTTGTCCCACAAACCAATGAGGTGCGTGTTCTCCTGGTTCCTGGTTCCGGAAATCGACTAGACAAGGCCTATCACTTCTGTCACCACTTGTCTCAAGGACCAGATGGCCATCGATACGTAGGGTTCCTACTTGTTTATTAGTCTAACCCCAGTTGCACAAATAAATAAATAAATAAATAAATAAATAAATAAATAAATAATACATAAAAAACTGTTCCCTGGCTAAGAACTTTATTGCCAACGTTACATGGTCACATGCGCACATCTTCCTCTATCAGGAACAGTGTTACAGAGCTCTCATGGAAATCTTATAATCAACTGAGCCAAAGGACCGAATTCAGTTCGGAGACCAGTTTGGTTCCGAGCTAATAAAGGAAAACGTGTATTCACCCTATATATACAGACCTCCGTACATGCCTAGTTGGTATCTATACCAATAACATTTGATTGAAGACCTCCGAGCTTTTGGCTCATGCCCCTTTTTCAGGGACTTTGTATATGCCAGTTGGACGCAATTTGGTTTACTTGAAATATCTACACGATGATTATGACAAATCCTTTATTACATGGAATATGTAATATGCCATTAATAATTTTTCTCCTGATTGTTTTTCTTTTTTTGTTCCTTGCTTGCTTAATGACTCGAAGATTCTAATTCTTAATGGTAAAGTATCTTATATTCAGGGCGGGGTACTGGTCTTGTAATCATATGTTTGATGCAAGATTGAATAAGATATGAACTGATACCAGCATCCTGTCAACCTGTTCTTCAGTACTTGGTTAAACTACTGGGTGCAGACTTCGGTGTTCTTTTAATTCTACTGCGAGAAATCGAACGAAGCGGACTGCTACACAATCTTGTAAGTGAAATTTTCTGGACTGTTTGTCTTTTTTTAACTATTAATCTGTTTTTACTGATTTCTCTCTCTCTCTCTCTCTCTCACACACACACACACACACACACACACACACACACACACACAGACACACAAAGACACATTTACAAGCGTATCCTTGTACACAAAAGAAACCAATATGTTTATGATTGAAATGGATTACTTATCACGAAAATGTTACAATATTTTAGTCGATACCTGAACCACCAGATCAATCACGAACCCTTTTCGTACGTCTAAATAAATTGCTGGAAGATTCATCATAATCATCGTATTGATTTGGTAAAAAATTAATAGATTAAGCTGTTTCTTACCCAGGTTTTTAAAAATTCTCTTTTAAAAATGTTAACTGTCTTTAGAGATGCGATTTTAGCTTAATATATCAGTGGATTGCTAGGGTAGAAGTAATTACAAGAAACGGTTTATTGGCTTTTAAGAAGCAAAAATATGTATTCCAGCATAATATCATTGGACAGGGTCTTTCTCGAGAATAAAAAAGGGGACATAAGATATAGAATGCTCATTTTCACACTTTTTTTAACGAAAGGCTTCGTTTGTTTGATAGTTTATTTATCCTTAAATGAGAATGTGTCGGGTAATTGATCATTATTTCATAACCAAGTCTCCTCTCTCTAGAGTTCTGATATATATATATATATATATATACCGCGTATATATATATATATACCTGTATATATATATATATATATATATGGGAAATTCTTCATCTACTACCACTATCATTATTATTATTATTATAATGAAAAGGAAAAAGACAAATAATAAACTTAAACCATATCCTGTTTTTAATTAAAAATGTGGGACATTATGCCAAAAGTTCTAAAATTAAAGGGATAATAACACTTCGTACGAGATCTATATTTCACAATAAAAACATTGTGAATAACTCATAAAAATATAACATATTCTGTTTTACCACAAAAACGGCAGTTATAGCCATTATTCTGATATCTTAGCTTGTCTTTAGTCCACGTGACCTCCATTGATGGCTATACTCTGTTAAAATCTCTTAAGAGATTTTAGCAAAAAACCAAACATTTTAGAAAAAAAAACAGGGACTAACTTTGAATGTAAACATGGATTCATTAACCATTAGTAAGTATGGGAAAATTGTTGTTTACTCCAGGAAAATTCATTTTTGGTCGAAACGAAGAGTTATTATCCCTTTAAACGGATGATGAAAAGATATTTGTCTGTTGCAATTAGCATAAAGATTGAAAAGTGAAATGAATCAAGTGATGAGCAAATAGAGAAATCGATAAACAAAAAGAATGATAAATTGATATTTATGGATGGTTTTTCAATGGTTGTTGTTGAATAACGTTCTATAGTAGGCCCTATTGATACCTAGGAATACATTTGCAACCAGGCCGACAGACACAGGCTGACAGACGCAGGGTGACAGGTGTTGAGAGGAGGTGCTGTCACTAGGCGTCCGTCAAACTTTTCATTGCTAGTTATAAATTAATTGCGTTTCAGCAGACAAAATTCTATTTGAAAGATGAAGGAAATTCCGATTCTGCGGGTGATGATCATTGGTCTATGTATGTGGAAGGCGACAGCCGGTAAGCTACTGTTTTAAGGACTGGAACGTTTTTTTTTTTGTTTTTGTTTTGTTTTTTCAAAATTACCAGATTAGTGCCAGAAACCTTTTCGTAAGGTTAAGTTGTGATTCAGGGAAAAAAGGGAAAAAATTTAAAAGTCTATCAGCACGTTTAAAATATCGTTTTATAGGGCTTTTATATAGCCACATATATCAAGAATATGTTGTGTTGAAAGTTGTTAAATATGCTGTAAACAGACACTTTACTTAACGCATGTTCATGTCCAAGCTTAGAAAATGTTTATGTCAGTGGTATTATTTCTGTGCTCTTCAGTACATACCTTGATGACCGTACACCAACTGAAAATATAAAATAACGCATTTTAATTTGAAATCAGGACATGTGGTTAAATACCCTTGAATAAGCATTTATTTGAACCATCAGCGCTATATCCTTTTCATTCAGATATTGATGATGTATATTCATTACTCCTTTTCCTCTACCCAGATATCACCACCAGGTCCGTCATGGTACCAGTGGACTCGACGGTATTGCTTGATGAGCACAATAGATATAGGAATAACGTCGATCCACCTGCCAACGGCTTAAAGTCAATGGTACTGTTACAGATTGCTACTTTGTGTCAATTTTACTGCCATTATTGCAATTTTGTGTCAATTTTATTTTCCATTTTGTGTCGATTTTATCGCCACTTTTGTCATTTTGTATCGACTTTATGGCCATTTTAGTTTCGATTTTATTGAAATCTTTGAAACCAATTTATTGCCATATTGGTATTGTTTTTGTTGTCATATTGTATCTAGCACTCTGAGCTTCAGGTTTATTTCGGCTTAGTTTTCATTTTCAAACTTTTATTTGTGAATTGTAGGACCCTGACCATTAGTGACAAATTTTATTCGGATTTTATGCACTAAACATAAGCTATCATATACATGGTCATCCGGGCTTTGTAGTTCCGTAGAAAGCGTAGGTGACTGACGTATGTAAAGACCCTTCCACTTCTCTTCCACCAACCCAACACTTCTGGCACACGGCAGCAATTTGAAAAACGAATACCTTGGTCCGCGTCAGATCTGAAACTCGGGAATAAATTGGTCCCTTTCCTTTTTCAACAAGGCTTGGCCCAAGTTGGGTCAGTAAAACTGGGTTGAAGTATACGGTGTTACCAATGTAGATACAAAAGGCTTGGGTGGCACTTGCATTATAGCTCTAACGTACGGATCAAGGCGGTGGGCACATTGTGAGGCACATACACAGCATTAGCCGAGGACAATCTTTAGGGTATATACATTAAAAAAATGAATAAAATAAATATGATATGCCCTACTAAAAGATACCCCAGTGCCATATATTTTACAAGGTTGATAGTTACCTCTTTAATAATGTAAGTTGTATACATATACAAATAACATCAGGATTATTACATGCACCTTCAAAAAAACTCCGTGGTAAAACAACAAAAAATAAATTAGTAATACCAACTTTGTATGTCATTTCAAAGATTTGGAATACAACTCTTGCTGCAGCAGCACGGAATTGGGCTTCCAATTGCACTGGTTCGTACAGTGTGTCTGGTCTGGGCTATGGAGAGAACCTGTACGTGAACGTAACTGACCAGCCCTCCATGACTGAAGTCACAGCAGCATGGCACGAGGAATCCCAGTGGTATAATTATACAGATAACACCTGTTCGGCACTTTCGGGACGTACATGTAAACAATACATACAGGTAGGAAAGCAGCGGGCACATATGACGTGTTGACGGAGTGAATGTCAATCTTTATGTACCGAGATTATAACTGTTTACTTATGGGGTTTTGGGGGTTCAAATGAACCGTTGTTTTAATGAGACAAGATCCACCCTGAATCAAAATTTAATCCTGGTTCTGAGCCTTTATTCATGGAAGCCTAGTCAACTAATAAGGGGTTAAAAGGTCTATTCTTCAGAAACCAAACCTAACATTTACAATTGCATAGTGCAGGCCTTTGCCTTTTGCAATAACAAGAAGTGATAACTTGAAAGTTTTTGACAACAAATTTACACTTGGTTGCGGAAAGGATTGGATGAATAGTTAAAAGTGTAATTGGTTTGTTCTGCTAAAAACACTTTATGCCGGATTTCCCTACCATAATGAATTTACCTCGTTGGGGGNGCCGAAACGAAGAGTTATTATCCCTTTAAACGGATGATGAAAAGATATTTGTCTGTTGCAATTAGCATAAAGATTGAAAAGTGAAATGAATCAAGTGATGAGCAAATAGAGAAATCGATAAACAAAAAAATGATAAATTGATATTTATGGATGGTTTTTCAAACCCTTAATCATTGGTTGTTGTTGAATAACGTTCTATAGTATTGATACCTAGGAATACATTTGCAACCAGGCTGACAGACACAGGCTGACAGACGCAGGGTGACAGGTGTTGAGAGGAGGTGCTGTCACTAGGCGTCCGTCAAACTTTTCATTGCTAGTTATAAATTAATTGCGTTTCAGCAGACAAAATTCTATTTGAAAGATGAAGGAAATTCCGATTCTGCGGGTGATGATCATCGGTCTATGTATGTGGAAGGCGACAGCCGGTAAGCTACTGTTTTAAGGACTGGAACGTTTCTTTTTTTGTTTTTGTTTTGTTTTTTCAAAATTACCAGATTAGTGCCAGAAACCTTTTCGTAAGGTTAAGTTGTGATTCAGGGAAAAAAAGGGAAAAAATTTAAAAGTCTATCAGCACGTTTAAAATATCGTTTTATAGGGCTTTTATATAGCCACATATATCAAGAATATATTGTGTTGAAAGTTGTTAAATATGCTGTAAATAGACACTTTACTTAACGCATGTTCATGTCCAAGCTTAGAAAATGTGTATGTATTATTTCTGTGCTCTTCAGTACATACCTTGATGACCGTACTCCAACTGAAAATATAAAATAACGCATTTTAATTTGAAATCAGGACATGTGGTTAAATACCCTTGAATAAGCATTTATTTGAACCATCAGCGCTATATCCTTTTCATTCAGATATTGATGATGTATATTCATTACTCCTTTTCCTCTACCCAGATATCACCACCAGGTCCGTCATGGTACCAGTGGACTCGACGGTATTGCTTGATGAGCATAATAGATATAGGAATAACGTCGATCCACCTGCCAACGGCTTGAAGTCGATGGTACTGTTACAGATTGCTACTTTGTGTCAATTTTAGTGCCATTATTGCAATTTTGTGTCAATTTTATTTTCCATTTTGTGTCGATTTTATCGCCACTTTTGTCATTTTGTATCAATTTTATGGCCATTTTAGTTTCGATTTTATTGAAATCTTTGGAACCAATTTATTGCCATATTGGTATTGTTTTTATTGTCATATTGTATCTAGCACTCTGAGCTTCAGGTTAATTTCGGCTTAGTTTTCATTTTCAAACTTTTATTTGTGAATTGTAGGACCCTGACCATTAGTGACAAATTTTATTCGGGTTTTATGCACTAAACATAAGCTATCATATACATGATCATCCGGGCTTTGTTGTTCCGTAGAAAGCGTAGGTGACTGACGTATGTAAAGACTCTTCCACTTTTCTTCCACCGACCCAACACTTCTGGCACACGGCAGCAATTTGAAAAACGAATACCTTGGTCCGCGTCAGATCTGAAACTCGGGAATAAATTGATCCCTTTCCTTTTTCAACAAGGCTTGGCCCAAGTTGGGTCAGTAAAACTGAGTTGAAGTATACAGTGTTACCAATGTAGATACAAAAGGCTTGGGTGGCACTTGCTTTATAGCACGAACGTACGGATCAAGGCGGTGGGCACATTGTGAGGCACATACACAGCATTAGCCGAGGACAATTTTTAGGGTATATACATTAAAAAAAAAATGAATAAAATAAATATGATATGCCCTACTAAAAGATACCCCAGTGCCATATATTTTACAAGGTTGATAGTTACCTCTTTAATAATGTAAGTTGTATACATATACAAATAACATCAGGATTATTACATGCACCTTCAAAAAAACTCCGTGGTAAAACAACAAAAAATAAATTAGTAATACCAACTTTGTATGTCATTTCAAAGATTTGGAATACAACTCTTGCTGCAGCAGCACGGAATTGGGCTTCCAATTGCTCTGGTTCGTACAGTGTGTCTGGCCTGGGCTATGGAGAGAACCTGTACGTGAACGTAACTGACCAGCCCTCCATGACTGAAGTCACAGCAGCATGGCACGAGGAATCCCAGTGGTATAATTATACAGATAACACCTGCTCGGCACTTTCGGGACGTACATGTAAACAATACATACAGGTAGGAAAGCAGCGGGCACATATGACGTGTTGACGTCATGTTGACGTAATTATAATGTTGACGTCATGTTGACGTCATTGAAGAGTTACTTCATAAATTTTGACGTCATGTTGAGGGCATTGTAATGTTACGACTTTGATGATTGGTTCGACGTCAACAAGACTTGGCGTGCCCGCTGGAAAATGTCCCTTTATGAAAAGTAAAGATACATGTATTATCTGTATATTTTCTTTGTTTGCACATAGTTTTATTATTTGTCTCTTTGAATAAAAAGGACAGTATGTATTTTTAGAAGGCGGGAAAAATGTCTTTACAGAAAACGAAAAATTCGGAGTGAATGTCAATCTTTATGTACCGAGATTATAACTGTTTACTTATGGGGTTTTGGGGGTTCAAATGAACCGTTGTTTTAATGAGACAAGATCCACCCTGAATCAAAATTTAATCCTGGTTCTGAGCCTTTATTCATGGAAACCTAGTCAACTAATAAGGGGTAAAAAGGTCTATTCTTCAGAAACCAAACCCAACATTTACAATTGCATAGTGCAGGCCTTTGCCTTTTGCAATAACAAGAAGTGATAACTTGAAAGTTTTTGACAACAAATTTACACTTGGTTGCGGAAAGGATTGGATGAATAGTTAAAAGTGTAATTGGTTTGTTCTGCTAAAAACACTTTATGCCGGATTTCCCTACCAAAATGAATTTACCTCGTTGGGGGGGGGGGGGGGGAGCAATTTTTGCATACTCAAGCGTCATTGCTCGACACTTCACTATTCTTGGATTCAGTGTTTTATTCATTTTTTATTTGGCCAGTCATTTAGAACATCATGTCTTCCTGTACACTTTGACTTAACTATCGACGTAAGGTATGTTTATTTTAGGGGTCTTATAATTTTCAAATTTTTATTTACGAATTACATGACCCTGACCATTAAAAGTCTGAATTGGAAAAGATCAGTAACTTTACGTTTGCAGGATATGTAGACATGGAAAACGTGACTCAGTTTCATTTTCAAACGCATGTAGTGTACCTAATTAGCTCTAAGTAAATGTAATGAGATGTTAACTGGTTAATGTATTCAGATGGTCTGGGAAACCACGAGCCAAATCGGATGTGGAATGTCTCGATGCGAATTTCCATATGGTGGAACATGGTATTTTGTCGTCTGCCGTTACTCTCCAGCGTAAGAACAATTTAAAATAATCTGTGTCAGTCCCAAGATTTTTTCTATCATGTTCTTAATGATGTTTTGACATTGATTGTGAATTTTACAATTAAAGCACAACCATGTGAAGGAACTAATGAACTCCAGTTTCTCCCAGTAGTTTTTATATTGCAGTAACATAATATAAAGTCACTCTATACCCTAGATATTTCTTATCAGATGTAGATGAAATGATAAAGGATGAGTGTGTTAATACTACAATACTAGGATGAGTGTGTCAATGTTAAATTTGCATACATATTTACTGAATGAATTATTTTTATTACATACGGGTATCACTACACACTATGACACCATTCCAAGACCCTTTGGACTAACTTTGGGTGGAACTATCTCCAAGGGGATTCTCGATGAATTGCAATTAACGTAAGCGGCTTAAATGTCTGTCATGCCTACTGAAGCTGATAGGGGGTTATTAACTATCGTTTAGTAGGCGTGCCAGACATCTAAGCCACTTAAGCTGAAAGCAATTTATCGAGAAACCCCGTGGAGATGGACTGCATGATACTGTTAGATCGATCTAGGGATGGGAACCCAGTCTATGAGATCCACAAGTGAATTAAAGGGAGTTTTATCTTAAAAAACGCATTACTTTTCTCAAACCATTTTTTCCGTTGATGCATGGCCACACAAACAGCTTATATTATTATAGTAGGCCTAACCACAACCTATGTGCTTATACAACTTATATTTGATATTACAGATACGTCCCTGATCAAAGACCCTATACTGCTGCCGTGGGTGAGTACATGCATGAAGAGTGGAACTGGATAATAAGAAAAGACTATGGAATCACTCGGTTGATAAATTGCAGATTATTTAATAGACGGAACGCAATAATAGATTGTAGCAGTTGAGCGGACATCCACTGCACACGGTCAAGGTCATTTGTCCTATCTCGCAGTGAATAATGTTTTTTATTGGATTCACAAGGTGATCCGGATTACGGATCATCACCAAAATGTGACCACTTTTAAGTTAGCCCATTTCTGACCTATCCTGAAAACTCCATCAAAACCACCTTTAAATTTCAAGTCAGGCTGGTGACAAACAGAAGAAGAAACGGAGGCGGAAATATATAACCTCTCAGACTGCGGTAAAGATGTCCAAAGGTGCTTTTTATCCCCCTTCCTGCAGAAAATGTAAACGACAACAATGTAATATTCAGTGCTGTTACGTTTGCAGCTCTTAGGCCATGGCGCGTAGTGCTAAATGGTGTTTGTGTGTGTAACGCCTTTGAGAAAGGGTCCGAGCTAAAACCCTCCATTTTTTCTTCTAAAATCTTGTGCTACCATGGAGGTTATACATGAAAGAGTGGTTTTATATATATAACATCCATGGTAGCACAGATTTTCATAATGTTTCACCTTTTTCTTAAAATATCGTTAACCAATTGTGTATCCTATATATCGTTTAGGCCTTTTGAGGCCCTCTTTAATATTTGATCGTTGAAGTATGTTATAAGAATTTCCAATTTCTGGAATGTAATTTTCATATCGACAACTACATTATACGTTTAATTTTTACTAATTCTTGACCGTGATTTTAGGCCCCTGCGCACAAGGGCCCTGCCAAAATGGAGGAGTTTGTACTAACATTGGAGATGATGATTATCGTTGCGCATGCCCTCCCGGGTTCAGTGGAACCAATTGTGAATTAGGTAGAAAATGTAGGCCTACAGTTGTCAATGTTTAGTAATTTATGATCAACTTTAAAAAATTGAATAAAACTGTAGATGTATTTAGCATGTAAATTACACATGAAAAATTGATTTGCCTACTGCACGCAGAATTTATTTAAACCTAGTTAAATCATTTATGATTTCTAGATTAGGTAAAACTAGTAGCTTTGTAACTAGTTATAATTGAGCAGTCCCCCAGCTAATTATACAGGGTTTACCTTCAAGATCTTTAATCATTTAAACTCCTGAATAGAATTTCATTTCTGCTTCTTGTTTCTACTTATAAGTTGTAGATATGTGTGCCGACAACAGGTGTGAAAATGGCGGAACATGTATTCATGTTGATGGTGGATACGAATGCGTTTGTATGCCAGGCTATACCGGTGCTCTATGTGATGTTAGTAAGTGACGAGTTCTGGCCAATACTAGCATGTTATATTATATTATATCCAGGAGCTTTATCTTGTAAATTACTTTCCTCTTAATGTAAATCACAGCGCACGTTTTACTTTTTTTTTTTTTTTTTTTTTTTTTTGTATTAGCTAACGGTTACGTACATAGTGTTTGAAAAGTCACTACACGTCACAGTGCCTCACAATTATTGCACGACGAAACGTTAACAACTACACCGTCACAATGAGTACGTTTACGTGACGCAGTGCTTTGTTACGCATTTTTCCACACTTGTACTGTCTTGCCAGTCATCTAACCTTTTATCTGAATATGTTGTTCTTTCAGATATCGACGACTGCAGCAGCTCGCCGTGTTCGACAGGTTATTGTGTTGACTTGGTCAATGCGTACAGCTGTCTCTGTCCCGATGGCTTCACTGGAGTCAACTGCGATGAATGTACGTACCTGTGTGACAGGATTGGTAGCTCGATCCAGAATTGGAAGTCCGGGGTCCCGTTTGTTAAGTATAGGTTAGAGTTAGTCGGAGTATTGGGGTTAGTAGGGGGGCATATCTGGGACAAATGTCACCCGTACATAGCTTGGGGAAACGGGGTACGGTTCCTAGCGGACTAGTAGGACTACCATTCCTTTCACACCGGTACCAACAAACCACACACTTGTCAGAAACAACAAATATGTCAGCTAATAAAAGGAACATGCGTTGCTGGAGCAATGAAAGCTTTTGTTTTACAGGATTTTTTGACATCGTATTTGGATATATTTGAGTATATTAGTTGTCGACAGTGTTCGCAGCATGCGCACTAAACGGAAGCATTGTAAAGTTCGATCTCGTTGTCTTTCAGCAGTGGCTATGTCCATCAGTTTATCAGCCTGAACATAGAAGTTTATTTCACTGTAACATATGCATCCACCTGGGTGGATGAAAATGACAATATGAATATAATTTTTGTGAATATGCTATTAAACACTCACTATGAGTAAGACAATTAACCTATTAAAAAAGAAGTTTATAGTTTCTATTACTACTATTCAACTGCGGATGAGTGCAGCACTGTCTTCTAGATCTCTCCTAGCAAAAGCGGAGGAGAGAAACTGAGCTAGTGCAACAATGGTTACTTCTTCTTGACATTTCATAATTATAGTAAATTTTTTATCGGTTGTTTTGAAGCCAAAATGTGTATAGTGTTTCGTATATATCCTATACCTTACTACGTAGAGATTGCGGTTTAGTTTTATTATACCAGAAAATATTATTCCGCGTAGGACAGACTTTCACTATATGGGTGTCGTTCTGTCGTTGATTAGGCTTTGCACAATAGATCTACGCAGTAGACATGGTCATTTTGACCACCGTCATGTTGACAGCCTTTTAACTAAGTATTTACATATTAAACTTCAGTTTCGGTTGGAAATGGAACAATACGCGGTACCTCCACGCAAGATGGCGACCCACATATTGTGACGTTTGATAAGGCAAAAATGACGTATCAAGGTTCCTGCCGTTACGTACTGATAAAGACTGACGTCAGAAAACTAGTAAGTAGTTCACCTCAATCCTAAAGGTTTGACCAAAGAGATGGTTTGACCTATTAATGAAACTATATATTGCAAGAATGTGATGTAAAACATAAAACATGATAGAACAAAGGTGTTTGTGATATTAATGATATGAGAATGTATTTTTATTCGATTAATACGAGTACAACATAAAATACATTACATACCAGTATACACTTGTAAGAACCAACTGGAAGGGTGTGTAATAAGAACTGGCGAATCCAGACTATTTTCAAGTGTATGGTTGGGTCATTTGGAAGGGTATGGTGAAAATACCCCTGGTTTCCCTTCCGAGATGAAAGTAAATGCCTGCAAGTTACCTGCCCCGAATTCCACTAATATACCCATGTTATATTTTTATATTAAACATCAATCATCCTCATTTCCATTATGTTATGCGTAGAACGGGCTAACACCTTTCACCGTCACTGTGCGTAACGCCGCAAACAACGACGGCTCCAGCCTTCTGGACGATGTGGAAATGACTATAGGGGACAGGCGCGTCAGGATGACTGTCCGCGGAGAAGTCTTGGTAAGTTGACAGATAAATAACAAAGTAGCCTATATGGTACTGTTTGAGGCCTCAGTCATATCTAAACAGTCCATAAACGCAGCTGAGGAAGATATAGAAAAGCATTGCGATGTTTTAAAGTAGTACAGATGGTGAATTGCGAATCATTACGCTGTATAATAAGTATTTTTCTCTTCACAGCAATTTAATTATCATACAGTTGGTGTCAAATTTATTTTGGCAAATAACCGCAACTTCTGCAAGGAATACTTAGTTTAGAAAATCAAAACTGTGCTATGTTAATTATGCAGTGTACGCTGTTCTCAGCTTTTATTGAACATTTTATAAAATGTATATCTGAACAGGTTGATGGAATCCCCCTCGACATGGAAACGCTTCCATTTGTCACTGAGTCATTCAAAATCAGGAGAGGCGTCCTAGGAAGCGTGTTGCAACCTGTCCCACAACGCGCCATCAGCGAACCAGTGCTGCGCCTCGAGACGGCGTTTCTGGTCAACGTCACGTCCACAGTGCGAAGATTCGACGGTAGTGGGAGACACTATCTAAACCTAGAGGTTCCGGCTGCCTATCGCGGCAAGTTAGAGGGTCTCGCGGGCAATTTCAATGGAGATCCGAGTGATGACTACAAATTGGCTGATGGCACCGACGTCAGATACATTTCTCCGCCGGATATGAGAAGTCAAATGATAGCGGACAGCTGGTTGGTTAAAAATCATCCGGATAATGACAGGTGCGCAGTGTTTAAAAACCGGTGTGACAGGAATGGTAGTCCGCTAACAACCGTAGTTCGTTCTCCATTACTTTATACAGGTGTCATTTGTCCCGTATATAAACCCCAATATTCCGCCTAATCCTAACCTGTTTTAATCGTACAAGACCCCTGACTTCCATTCCTAAGGCTGCCATTCCTGTCCACTGGGTCTTATTTTCCCGATGTAACCACAAACAGTCACAAAGTAACTATACAAGTATTTCAATTTTGCGAGGGCCTCACACTTACCGTTAA
This sequence comes from Lingula anatina, assembly GCF_001039355.2. Next base: position 50,030 of record NW_019775681.1, on the reverse strand, counting down.
AGATGATAAAAAAGTATACAGTAATAAGCATAATTTTTTAAAAAAACTAGGGAGAAATTAATATAAAAAAAATTTTACACAAGTTGCCGGTAATTGTAATCATGGGTCATTTCTATACAGAAGACAGTAGGAATACTCAAAATATTAGAGGCACATGATAACACGTCCCTCCTAAGTATCTGAAAAAAATTCTTTTCTTTCTTTTTTTCACTTTTCTATTACCTCATTCTTCTTTCAGACCTCCCTGTAATTAAACTAAGTACTGCTGATGACGATCCACTGGACAACGGAACGGAACGGAACTGGACTATGAGAAAATATTCTTTACATCTAGAGGGACTTTTGGAAACCACATACTAATATATGTTACAACGGCTATGAATGTGATAATACATTGGGGGGGGGGGATTCGCGCATGACTTTAAAGATGTTTAGATAAATTTCTTTGAACAGGGATAATTTGTGAACGATCTTTAAGTCACCAATTCAATGTCTAATTCTGGTTCAACGTACCGTAAAGCCCCAAGGTCCATTCTACACGTGACTTCTAGCGGGCATTGTCAGATAAAATGAGGAGAGACCAACCCCAGACAAAATTTCTGTCTGTATGTGACCCTCACTTCCTGGCGACGCCAACGTTTAACAGACACCAAATTTAGGGAGAACAATACAATAACTATATGCTTCTATCTATAGCTATAGCTACCTCTTTAACGTCATCGAAATAGCGCGACAAACGATGTCTTCTGGTGTGATTTTAAGATGGTTGCAGCTAATGCTTGTGGGAAATATGGTTCCGTGAATAAAGCAATGCAAAATGAAAGTAGTTATTGTGGGCTTGTGATTGAGGAACGAGTGTCGTGTATATGTCTTATGTCTATATACCTGTGACTAGGGGATATTTTCTTGACACACACCATTGACACCAAAGAGTTCAGATTTAAAACAAAGTATGGGACAATTTATGCTATTCTGTAGCACGTTTGTGGGCCTTATAACCGTAGGTAAATGTAAGTCTTTTCTCCTAGTTTGCGATGGGTGCCGAATTCGCCATGTTCCCTTTGAAATGGGATTTCACCCCAACCACCCTCCCCATGTTTCTGCCTTTACGTGTGTTGGCTAACTTTTGACATTGGCACCATACGTCCTCATTTAAATGTATGCTGGTGGCATATTAATCGCCATGTCTGATTGAGTTCCGCATCGGGGAAGAATTCCACATCTCTTTTACTAATGCTGCGACAGTTTTTTTAATTTTTTTGGCAAATTTATGCAAATCGCACACGTTGTTTCGTATTTGACAGCCAATCTCTTGCTGCTTTAGTACAGTGGACTTATGCACGATACATAAGCAAATGCCATAGTACTGTAAGTGTTATCCACAAAAGCTTGGGTCATATGGATAGCACATGTCTTTCTCGTCGTTCCAAACTAACCCTGAAGGGCAATTCACATAATAGCCTTGTAATCCAGCCCCGTAACATATCACATACTTCCGGCAAGAATCAAGAGCGGGAAATTTACCCGTGCTGGGGCATACAAATGGTGGGTTGGTGAACTGGACGGTAGATGGCGTTGTTCTTAATGCAACGAGGTTGCGATGGCAACCGTCGATGTTGTATTCCACGCATGCGCGAGAATCCTGGCTCCACATCGTGTGGTTTGGGCAGGTGAGGACCGTGCCCCATACCGCGTCATGAATACACATGAGAAATTTCCTGCAATCGGTCGGATGCGCCCAGAATCCGTTTTCCTTACAGAGTGTCTCTGGACTGTTAGTAACGTTTGCTGTTTTATTCAGTGCATTTTCATTAGTCATTGTTCTCTCTCCCTTTTTCATTTTTGGCTTAGTCTGAATCCTGGAATGTAATGTGACAGTTGATTGGTCCGTTGTGCTTGCTCTCGCTTTGCTAGGCAATCGTAATACACGAGAGGGTGAGACAGGGGGCGCCACAGTCGTTACCAACTTGGTCTTCTGCTTATGTGAATCTGATGACGGAATTGACGTGGCCGTACTTTCAGAAGACACAGGCTGCGTTATGTTGGAATGTCTTTCACAGAAAATAGCGCTCTCTGTCGTCTCTGAAGCGCATGCGCGCTCTGATTGTCTCCACACGGTCCCCTGGGGGCACTGAAAATGGCGCCCATGCGTCCCCACCTCAAGGCAGACGACATATTTGCGACAGTCATTGTCCACGGGGACCAAGACAGGAGCCCGTTCACACATATACGAAGGGTCTCCAGTGACCTTTTTGTCCATGTTTACTGGTGGAGGGGTTGTGTTTCCCTCAGCTGGGGCCTGATTATCGGTGAAACATAGCCTTAGGTCTAAATCCACACAGCGAAGGTGCCTCTGGCTCCACATGCGTCCGCTGGAACAAGTCCCCGTGGCTTGCACGCGACCCTCGAGACAGGTGTAAAAAGATGTGCAGTCTCGTGGATTTGCGAAGAATCCATTAGGCGTTCCACACTCAGACGAGCCTCCTGATGTCTTGGTGAACTTTGACCTCAGAGACGACGTCGAGCGCGTGATAATTGGCGCCTTGGACGTTCCGACGGTAGATGGAGCGCAGGCGGCGGCGACGTAAGCGACGCATGCGCTGTCGGCTTGAGACCACATCCTGTTTTCTCCACAGCTAAACATGTGGGCAGTGCCGTTGACACAGTGGTAATATTTTTGACAGTCACTCGATGATGGGTAGAATCCATTTTTCATTTCACACGGAAATCCGTCACCGGTTCTTTCCCCTTTTGACAAGCTGCTGGGAGCCACAGAGCCTGCAAAAAGAATAATATCGTTCAAACAGTTTATGTTGTTTGGTTCCTTCCACTCTTCAATTTATACTTCCAAGTTAAAGTGCACAGCAACTTATTAATAGGCTACTCTACAGGCACGTACAGTAGTAGGTCGTAAACAAGTTTTTTTTTACCTGGAGCATAGAATGTCAGATGTTTATTGAGGTAACAACAGAAGCTTATCTATTTAAGCATTTACTTTTTTAAAAACACTTTATACACTTAAACTGACTTTAAAAATTAAAAAAATGGTGAAACGGCATGTTTACAATAATCACAATTCTTAAAATTGCAGATATACGTGTATTATAACCATCGTTTTGTTCTCCGTGTCTATTTACCATATCAAACCCACCGCAAATATGTTATCGTTACTATTATTTATTCACCGAAACCAGCCTTTTCGAGTTAAGGGATATCAACCTTGAGCTAATGGTCTAATAATCACATCAAAGCGTGTACATGACTTGACGATGATATTCATGGATCTGCCAAAGATATGCAAAGGTTACAAGGTACTCGGTCACTCAAGCGCACTTATATGTTTGTTAGACTGCGTTCCCATAAACCCATCATACTAGCTGGGTCTATCTAAAATAACTCTGTGGGATTTCTTGCTAAAGTTTTTTTTTAAGTGTAATCAGCTTAATTGAGTAACTAGGGGGTAGTTGACTCTCGTTAATTACCCCTTAGCAGCTTCAGTAGGCGTGCCATACATTTAGGCCGCTAACGCTGAAAGCACTTAAAATAGCGAGAAGCCCCGCGTATTTAGATCGATCCAGCTAGTCAGTGGTTTTATGAGAACGCTCCTTTATATTCATATGAAATGTCCATGAAAAAAATGATGGACTTCAATCTTTTACATCATGTCGTTTTTATGCCTTCAGTCTGTGTTTTTGTTTTTTTCAAAATTTGCATGGTGAAAAAAATCCCCTACAAGTCTTTGAAAATGTTCTAAATCACAGCCATGTAAAGTTTAAGTCCGCCTCTCTCTTCATTTTGCGTCGCTTTGTTGAACACGCATTCATAAAAAGATAAGTTCCCTTTGGTTCGTATGATAATGATAACATTAATAAACAGGCAGACAAGTGCACGGGCAGCGATAACATGGTTACACTATAGTAACCACGAGGATGTTTTTTTATCTCTTTCAAATCCACTCTACTGAAACCAAGTGCTGTCTTCTTTGCAATTTCGTATTCACTCTCTATCTTAGGCCACATCCCCATTGACACCATCAGTCTTCATGGATCGGCCCAACTCTGTGTAGGGACTCTTGCTGATTGCCATCAGATTAACTGAATAACACACCTTTTCCTGGCGTTAAGTAGAATTCAGAAAAGTTGGTGATAATAAGAATATGTTGGAAACAAGAGGAGACGTGTCATTCCGTTAAGCTGATTGCACTTAGCGAGAGTCCCTGTAGATTTGGGTCGATCCACGTAGACCGATGGTCCCTATGGGAATGGGGTCTTATTATTATTATAATGTCTTCCGTGTACTGTACCGGTACAAGCCCTGTTCTTTTTAGGAAAAAGAAATGCTAAACGGTTTATACATTGTATGAAGCTCGACGCTACAAGAGTTATTTCCTGACAAATGCATTGTTTATGTGTATCACCTATTGTCATCTCCTTGCATAGATCTGCATCAGATACCTACCTTGATAACCCGATCTGTCTTGTCAGCAGTCTTGTCACCAGTGGTGTTGCTATACAACCTACCTTGAGCACTCTGTCTTGTCACCAGTGGTGTTGCCATACAACATACCTTGATTACTCTGTCCTGTCACCAGTGGTGTAGATATACCACCTACTAAGTCTTGTCACCAGTGGTGTTGCTATACAACCTACCTTGATCACTCTGTCTTGTCACCAGTGGTGTAGATATACAACCTACTAAGTCTTGTCACCAGGGGTGTTGCTATACAACCTACCTTGATCACTCTGTCTTGTCACCAGTGGTGTTCCTATACAACCTACTATGTCTTGTCACCAGTGGTGTAGATATACAACCTACTATGTCTTGTCACAGGTGGTGTTGCTGTACAACCTACCTTGATCACTCTGTCTCGTCACCAGTGGTGTTGCCATACAACCTTCCTTGATTACTCTGTCTTGTCACCAGTGGTGAAGATATACAACCTACTAAGTCTTGTCACCAGTGGTGTGGCTATATAACCTACCTTGGTCACTCTGTCTTGTCACCAGAGATGTAGATATACAACCTACCTTGATCACTGTCTTGTCACCAGTGGTGTGGCTATACAACCTACTATGCCCTGTCACCAGTGGTGTGGCTATATAACCTACCTTTATCACTGTCTTGTCACCAGTGGTGTGGCTATACAACCTACTTGATTACTGTCAGCAGTGGTGTAGATATAAAACCTACCTTGATCACTCTGTCTTGTCAGCAGTACGCCGACCAGTACCAACACCGTGGCCAGCGCCACCAGGACCAACACTGACAGGACGATATTGGGGGCCCAGCGCCTGAGTCGCAGTCTCCTAGAGGACGAGCAGCTCTCTGACGTGATCCGTAGAGCATCACTGGAGGCCTGCCCAGCGTCCTGCACGAAATGTTTGGCTACCATGGCAACGAGGTTTAAGACAGTGGTTCCTGGGAATGTTGTGTCACGTGCCCCCAAAATGGATGCGTTGAGAAGAGGGGGGTGTTCATATGGTCTGTTTTCATATCTGGAAAGATATACCGGTAAAAGTACGAATCTGCTAGGTAGAACGAGGCATAGAGATCAATAATGCTGAATGTTTTTTTTTTTTTTTTTAATAATTTGCCATTTGGTAAAACACAGTTTTCAGGTTTCTAATGAAAATTATTTACAAACAGGCCTCCATCACGTGAAAGGTGATTTCGCGCCTGAATAACTAGATATTGATACTCCCCCATAACTTTTTTCTCAGACAAATAAAGCCACAGTAACAAGCGTGCGTCCACTAAGGCCATAATTTATTCACTTCCGCAACAAGTGCTTCGTCAACTCGATCCTTGCGGCTAATCTGTCACGTGATCAGCGGGCGTGCGGCAAGTCGACCAATAAATCTCTGTGTTATACCTCGATCCTTGACACAGCATACAAGTTTATTTTTCACTTTTTCCTTAAGATTCTTTCTGCACATGGGAAAGTTAGAGTAAAATTGCCATATTGTCAGTTATGGCTGTGTTCAAATATATTAAAAAAAAAATTCGATATGTGTGGAAATAAGAATCATAGATATCGTACTTATTGTCCTTACAAATTACTACTTTGCTTTATAAACAATAAAAAAATGACCTGATAATCGATTTTCTAAGAAAATTTTTATTTGTTGTTACTTTGTGTGTCAATAAACTTTGAATGTCGTAACGGATTCATTACCCATTGGCAAGTATAGCAAAATTGTCGTTAACCCCAGGAAAATCCATTTTTGGCCAAAATGAAACTGTTATCCCTGTAAACCTGTCTCAGCGTTGGCTCCCATGTCTCTTAATGTAATATAAACTCTTTGTTGGCTACTGTTGTTAATATATGAGCAGTGTTATATAGGGAATATAAATACCCCCTCTAGCGGTGGCAGTTCGTGCTCCAAGGGTAGAGTTTATCGTTATCTCCGCTATCATACCGGTACTGTATACCAGTAGGCCTACTGTGAGCCCTACATCGCTTGGGAGGCTACTATAGTTGTTACAGCGCAATCTTAATGACTCCGCAAAATGCATTTCAGTGAAAGTCTCACTGAGAATATATTTGCTAAATTTTACTATTCTTATTTCTATGTGATAGACGCTGTTGATTCATGCATCACACGTATTGTGATTTATGTCTTTAAATGGTTATGGTTATGGTTATGGTTAAGTGTTGTACCAAAATTTATTCTAGTTTAATCAAAAACAGTAAGATAAAATGATCTGCCTCTTCGTAAGTTCTTGTGTGTGTTTCTATTGTTTCGTGTTGAAACGAAATGATGCAGAGGTGTCGTCTACGAAACCTACAGCGTCTCCAAGATATCCAGGGAAAACAAGCCCGACCCTATGACTCTTTTCTTTTTCTCTTTCACGGCTACAAATTATACGACGACCTTCTATTCCTAGAGCTATACAGAATTATGAAAAACGACATACCTTTTATTCCCATGGTAGTATAGAAGCGCCTTCTAAAGCGCACATCGTTTAAACCAGATAGTTTTGTTTTAGCACCGGATATGGATCCGTGGCGTGCCTTCAGCCGTAACTTTGAGTACACGCTATCATTTCATACTGAGTCACCCAGAGTTAATTGTATAGCACAGGTAACAAACGTCTGGGTCATTTGTAAAGAGGCCGTATGATGAATCTATGTATGTGTGCGGTTATAGCGCGGAAAGGGTTAGTATTCAGTACGTAATACTATAGTAATGAGGCTGCGCCGGCCTACAACGAATTAAATGAGCCAAATATGCTAGCTCAGGTTATTCCATTTATTCATTAAGATATTTTGTATGGTTACAGAGTCATCATACCCGTGTGTGGAGCACATAAATGTCCGCTTCTGTATTTTATTCACAAGATTATATGTGAATGTATACCTTTGTATACCGACATGGTATTTATTGGTAGCGCTCGATGTCGAATGGGCCTAAGATCGTTCTTACTCCTCTCGTCTCTGGGAAGAGAATCTATTTTTTTTATTTGCTTTATTCTTATACTACAGTTTTATAAAACAATTAGAATGAATTCTTACCTGGAAAATCTTCACACTTTTTTTCGCGCCACTACACGGCTTGAGCTGAATCCTTCCTCCGCATTCTGACATACACTGTATGTATATCTCCTGTATAAACTGGCGACAGTCAGTTTTGGCAAAGGGGAAATCGGCAGACAGTAGGGCCAAAATTATGCTCCTGTTGTCGCCTAGATTTTTAGATCGATACCAGTTGACGCTTGATTGAAATGATGAACGCTAACAAATACCTGTAAGCAGGTTAAATCGCCTCCTTCTACAGTCCTTCCAATACGCAGAACACAATGAAACTCATCCTATATGGTACGTTTTTGATATTGACGAAAGATTTGCCATTCAGTTTGGTCTTCTAGCAAAGAACAGGCATTAATCAAGACATTAATTTAGGCATCATTTGAAATAGGTCTTGATGAGGTCCCAAGTTCTCTTATGCTGCTGCTGATGATGATGGCGCGTCCCTGTTCCTGTCTCACAGTGCTGTTAATGGCATTGTNCTTTAGTCTGTGTTTTTGTTTTTTTCAAAATTTGCATTGTGAAAAAAATCCCCTACAAGTCTTTGAAAATGTCCTATATCACAGCCATGTAAAGTTCAAGTCCGCCTCTCTCTTCATTTTGCGTCGCTTTGTTGAACACGCATTCATAAAAAGATAAGTTCCCTTTGGTTTGTATGATAATGATAACATTAATAAACAGGCAGACAAGTGCACGGGCAGCGATAACATGGTTAAACTATAGTTACCACGGGGATGTTTTTTTTATCTCTTTCAAATCCACTCTACTGAAACCAAGTGCTGTCTTCTTTGCAATTTCATATTCACTCTCTATTTTAGGCCCCATCCCCATAGACACCACCAGTCTTCATGGATCGGCCCAACTCTGTGTATATAGGGACTCTTGCTGATTGCAATCAGATTAACTGAATAACACACCTTTTCCTGGCGTTAAATAGAATTCAGAAAAGTTGGTAATAAGAATATGTTGGAAACAAGAGGAGGCGTGTCATTCCGTTAAGCTGATTGCACTTAGCGAGAGTCCTTGTAAATTTGGGCCGATCCACGTAGACCGATGGCCCCAATGGGAATGGGGTCTTATTATCATAATGTCTTTCGTGTACTGCACAATCCCTGGTCTTTTTAGGAAAAAGAAATATAAATGCTAAACGGTTTATACACTGTATGAAGCTCGACGCTACAAGGTTATTTCCTGACAAATGGATTGTTTATGTCATCACCTATTGTCATCTCCCTGCATAATCTGCATCAGATACCTACCTTGATCACTCTGTCTTGTCAGCAGTGGTGTTGCTATACAACCTACCTTGATCACTCTGTCTTGTCACCAGTGGTGTAGATATACAACCTACCTTGATCACCCTGTCTTGTCACCAGAGGTGTTGCTATACAACCTACCTTGATCACTCTGTCTTGTCACCAGTGGTGTTGATATACAACCTACCTTGATCACTCTGTCTTGTCACCAGTGGTGTAGATATACAACCTACCTTGATCACTCTGTCTTGTCACCAGTGGTGTGGCTATACAACCTACCTTGATCACTCTGTCTTGTCACCAGTGGTGTAGATATACAACCTACCTTGATCACTCTGTCTTGTCACCAGTGGTGTAGCTATACAACCTACCTTGATCACTCTGTCTTGTCACCAGTGGTGTAGCTATACAACCTACCTTGATCACTCTGTCTTGTCACCAGTGGTGTAGATATACAACCTACCTTGATCACTCTGTCTTGTCACCAGTGGTGTGGATATACAACCTACCTTGATCACTCTGTCTTGTCAGCAGTGGTGTAGATATACAACCTACCTTGATCACTCTGTCTTGTCACCAGTGGTGTGGCTATACAACCTACCTTGATCACTCTGTCTTGTCACCAGTGGTGTAGATATACAACCTACCTTGATCACTCTGTCTTGTCACCAGTGGTGTTGATATACAACTTACCTTGTTCACTCTGTCTTGTCACCAGTGGTGTAGATATACAACCTACTACGTCTTGTCACCAGTGGTGTAGATATACAACCTACCTTGATCACTCTGTCTTGTCAGCAGTATGCCGACCAGTACCAACACCGTGGCCAGCGCCACCAGTACCAACACTGACAGGACGATATTGGGGGCCCAGCGCCTGAGTCGCAGTCTCCTAGAGGACGAGCAGCTCTCTGACGTGATCCGTAGAGCATCACTGGAGGCCTGCCCAGCGTCCTGCACGAAATGTTTGGCTACCATGGCAACGAGGTTTAAGACAGTGGTTCCTGGGAATGTTGTGTCACGTGCCCCCAAAGTGGATGCGTTGAGAAGAGGGGGGTGTTCATATGGTCTGTTTTCATATCTGGAAAGATATACCGGTAAAAGTACGAATCTGCAAGGTAGAACGAGGCATAGAGATCAATAATGCTGAATGTCTTTTTTAAATAATTTGCCATTTGGTAAAACACAGTTTTCAGGTTTCTTAACTTGAACACTGTAGGCCCTATAATTAATGGAAATTATTTACAAACAGGCCTCCATCACGTGAAAGGTGATTTCGCGTCTGAATAACTAGATATTGATACTCCCCCATAACTTTTTTCTCAGACAAATAAAGCTACAGTAACAAGCGTGTGTCCACTAAGACCATAATTTATTCACTTCCGCAACAAGTGCTTCGTCAACTCAATCCTTGCGGCTAATCTGTCACGTGATCAGCGGGCGTGCGGCAAGTCGACCAATAAATCTCTGTGTTATACCTCGATCCTTGACACAGCATACAAGTTTATTTTTCACTTTTTCCCTAAGATTCTTTCTGCACATGGGAAAGTTAGAGTAAAATTGTCATATTGTCAGTTATGGCTGTGTTCAAATATATTAAAATATAAAAAATTCGATATGTGTGGAAATAAGAATCATAGATATCGTACTTAATGTCCTTACAAATGATTACTTTGCTGTATAAACAATAAGAAAATGACCTGATAATCGATTTTCTAAGAATTCATTTGTTATTACTTTGTGTGTCAATAAACTTTGAATGTCGGAACGGATTCATTACATATTGGAAAGTATAGCAAAATTGTCGTTAACCCCCGGGATATCCATTTTTGGCCAAAATGAAACTGTTATCCCCGTAAACCTGTCTCAGCGTTGGGTCCCATGTCTCTTAATGTAATATAAACTCTTTGTTGGCTACTGTTGTAAATATATGAGCAGTGTTATATAGGGAATATAAATACCCCCTCTAGCGGTGGCAGTTCGTGCTCCAAGGGTAGAGTTTATCGTTATCTCCGCTATCATACTGTGTACCAGTAGGCCTACCTTGAGCCCTACATCGCTTGGGAGGCTACTATAGTTGTTACAGCGCAATCTTAATGACTCCGCAAAATGCATTTCAGTGAAAGTCTCACTGAGAATATATCTGCTAAATTTTACTATTTTTATTTCTATGTGATAGACGCTGTTGATTCATGCATCACACGTATTGTGATTTATGTATTTTAATGGTTATGACCGCTTGTGTTGTACCAAAATTCATTCTAGTTTAATCAAAAACAGTAAGATAAAATGATCTGCCTCTTAGTAAGTTCTTATGTGTGTTTCTATTGTTTCGTGTTGAAACGAAATGATGCAGAGGTGTCGTCTACGAAACCTACAGCGTCTCCAAGATATCCAGGGAAAACAAGCCCGACCTTATGATTCTTTTCTTTTTCTCCTTCACGGCTACAAATTATACAACGACCTCTTAAAGAGAGCTATACAGAATTATGAAAAACGACATACCTTTTATTCCCATGGTAGTATAGAAACGCATTCTAAAGCACACATCGTTTAAACCAGATAGTTTTGTTTTAGCACCGGATATGGATCCGTGGCGTGCCTTCAGCCGTAACTTTAAGTACACGCTATTTTCATACTGAGTCACCCAGTGTTAATTGTATAGCACAGGTAACACACGTCTGGGTCATTTGCAAAGAGGCCGTATGATGAATCTATATGTGTGCGGTTGTAGCGCGGAAAGGGTTAGTATTCAGTACGTAATACTATAGTAATGAGGCTGCGCCGGCCTACAACGAAAATGAGCCAAATATGCTAGCTCAGGTTATTCCGTTTATTCATTAAGATATTTCGTATGGTTACAGAGTCATCATACCCGTGTGTGGAGCACATAAATGTCCGCTTCTATATTTTATTCACAAGATTATATGTGAATGTATACCTATGTATACCGACATGGTATTTATTGGTAGCGCTCGATGTCGAATGGGCCTAAGATCGTTCTTACTCCTCTCGTATCTGAGAGGAGAATCTATTTTTTTTTTTTGCTTTATTCGTATACTACAGTATTATAAAACAATTAGAATACATTCTTACCTGGAAAATCTTCACACTTTTTTTCGCGCCACTACACGGCTTGAGCTGAATCCTTCCTCCGCATTCTGACATACACTGTATGTATATCTCCTGTATAAACTGGCGACAGTCAGTTTTGGCAGAGGGGAAATCAGCAGACAGTATAGGGCCGAAATTGTGCTCCTGTTGTCGCCTAGATTTTTAGATCGACACCAGTTAACACTTGATTGAAATGGTGAACGATAACAAATACATGTAAGCAGGTTAAATCGCCTCCTTCTACAGTCCTTCCAATACGCAGAACACAATGAAACTCATCCTATATGGTACGTTTTTGAAAATGACGAAAGATTTGCCATTCAGTTTGGTCTTCTAGCAAAAAACAGGCATTAATCAAGACATTAATTAAGGCATCAATTGAAATAGGTCTTGATGAGGTCCCAAGTTCTTTTATGCTGCTGCTGATGATGATATGGCGCGTCCCTGTTCCTGTCTCACAGTGCTGTTAATGGCATGGATCCTGGGTCACAAGACTCTCACTGGGCAGGTGTTTTGTTAACCACGGTTTAATAAAGAACTTGTCTTAAACAGCGTGACGGCCTGAACGTGAATAATGTCTCTCTGTTGTGTTCAACACCTGTGCTCTCGTGCTTCAGTTACATAGCAACGGTATGACTATGGAACGAGCTCGAAATAAATGACGCCGTTCACGGTTGAATATCGTCACTCAGATTGATAACTCACCTGAGTAACTATAGGGGGGTTGACAAGACAAATGTCCCAAATAACTATTACCTGTCAACGGTGACCGTAAATGTGTCAGCACATGCGACGTTTTTTTTTTTTTTTTTTTTTTTTTTAATGGAGTTAGGTCAAGATGTCCTGTTTACCTTACTAGTTCGTATTGTAAATCGTCTTATAAAGAATGAAGTAATCGTCCCAATCTTTTCTGTCGAGGTACTGTAGGGGGTCGGGGTGGGACGCACATTAATTCGATCTTATAAATGTATTTTATTCCCGTGTCGCTCGTATCTTTACTATCAGCTAGTTTAACTACCCCTCGGCGTTCCTACATGGCCCTAATCGCTCCTACAAATTGCAATTGTATTACATTTGCGTGCCTCCCGAACGATGTGACAAACTACTTAATGGGCGATTAAGGTTAACCCTTTTGTCCCACAAAATTCTTAACCAAGGATTTATATGTACCTCGCATAAACTCGGGTTGTTTATTCCATTATTGTTCTTGTTCTCTTCACCTTAGGCCTACTGAATTGTTAGGCGTTAGTTATACATGTGGCTTGGGCCTCGTTAGTACATCTAATGGTTCCAAGGCCAAAATAGGGACTGAAATACATGTATAATGATTTTAATTAGACGTCGACTAGACTGACTATATTATATAGTCTACTTCTTGCTGTTGTCTCTGACTTTTTTTCCATTGCCTACAAGAGTTTCAAATGTATTGAAACATGTAATTGGGGCACATGGTTCCATTTTCAACAGAGTAAATGAGCTTCAATCTTTACCCTGAGATGGTACCTTTTCCTTGTCTTAGAAAGATAGGTGGCGGCCATTTTGAGAACTAAAATGACATACCTGCACACAGCAGACGGTTGGCATTATCTGCGAAACTAAATTTCTTTACTTGGGTTAGCTTTACATTTGCGTTTTGTACACTTCCGGGAGAAAGGTGAGGTGTTTATTTGATTTAAAAGTTTCTTTAAGATACTTTTATTGCGTCTTTAGGATAAAGTTATAACATTGCTGATATCATCTCATCATAGAGATGCGTTTTCATCACATTACTAAATTATTTAAGCTCAGGGTGGTAGACAATTGTTCGAAATCGTGTCAGCGGATGCCGTCGTTTCGTAATCTCTAGAAGACTGAAGAGCGTTGACCCGAAACCGACAATCTTTTCATTTGTAAATAGTTTTGTGCCTTCTGTTTTCAAAGGCTCTTCATTACAGAAGATTTTAATATCAGTTGAAAAAACAACATTGGGATTTAAGGCAATTGTTTTGCTGTACGTAACAGATTTCAGGGTAATTGAGTAATACCATTATTGTAAGCGGATTATTTGTGAGTCATAATCCAAATACCTAATACAGATTCCAGAGAATCCCCCGCCTCCCACTCTTAGCTGAGGTCAGTAACAACAACAACAACAACAACAATGATGTTGATGATATCTATATTTATAATATTAATAATGTTAACAACTATGATAATGTGTTATTCGGCTATTAATATGATGTACATGGTTGCGTGTATGAAGCAAGCAATTTTGTTGACCTTGCTATTGCGCAGTAACTCCAGCAGGGCTCATGCTGAATGCAACCAGGTTAACAGATTCACAGGCCTACTCCTGTGGTGTTGAGAGAAATATTGAAAGGCTGGTGTTAATACAAATATGTTTGAAACAACCCCACTACTTTTAGCTTTGTATGATATGTACACATACCCAATTTAACTTCGGGAAATTCTCAAAAGCCTGGGCGAAGTTTGTACTCTCTAAGTACTCATACAGTTGTTAATGTCAAACTTTTCTTATTGCAGGTCTAAGTGAAAATGATGTCAAAACAACGAAACTAGCTCTGAGTCACCGGAATTGTAATGTAACACAGATGATCCTTGTGCTATTGACAAAAGATATCACCCTTACTTGTGTGACTACAAGAAGAAAACATAAAATACTCAACAAAAGGGAGATTATATAAGACTTCCAAACCCTTGGGAAGAGGGTTTTATGAAGAGAAACTTCCGTCATGGTCACTCATACAACAATACAGAAATATAAGCAGAATTACTTTGCTTTATGTTTGACAGGGTTGTTTGGGTGTAAGTGGCATAGATACAAACAATCCAGGAGATACAGCAAAAAGGTAACATTGGTATTCTGTTATAGAACTAAAACTTTCTTAGGCTGCTGTTTAAACATGTAGCATATTTAAAAGAAAAAATATATGCAAGTATTAGCTTAGTTTTTAAGTGTTAATTACATTGGTGATTATTGAGTCTAGGTCAAACACAATATTCTGCCAATGAGAAAAAAACAAAAGTATCTCATGTATAGCTGTTTAAAGATGTATATTAAGAGATTAGATATGTTCAAATTATTCCCACTAAACCTGACCAAATGCAACCCCTTGCATAGTTTAAAATAGTGTAACTTTAATTAGCACTGCTGGGGTTTTCTTTCACGATTTCCTTTGTTCCGTTGCAAACTGTAAGGAGGGATTATTGGGTCAATCTTATGACCAGAAAATTGAAGAACATACAGTTTTTTTAGCTGACCTAGTAATTAGTTTGGTTTATCTTTTGGCATGAAAATTTTATTTGATTTGTGTACGAATTTGGTAGTTATTTGTATGCGTTACAGGGCATGTACAGAGCTGAACTCTGACTTGTTATGCAACATTAAGTGACATTGGGTTGTAAATTGTGTTAGTTATGCCAGTGAATTGTGTTAGTTGTGACAGTATTTTGTTATCAAGTGAACACAATTTGTTTCTTTTCCAGGCTGACATAGCATGGTTTGCCGTCCTTCTGCTGTCTTTCCTCTTCATCACATTTTGGTTTTATTACTGGTTAATTACAGAGAATGATAGCAACTCATTTGATTGGTAATTTGTATTCCTGTATCTTCTTTATTTAAATATCAGTTATGTTTTAATTTTGATGATTTTAAAAGGAGCATGTAGAATTTTATTGTGAGCAATTAAAGAATTTATTGTTATTATTATATTTGTATTAATCTGTACTCCTTTTAGCTTACATCGTTTCACCATTTTTAAAAGATAATTTACATTTTGAGTAGAGAAATTGTTATGAAATTCTTAAAGACTCTCTAATAAATAACTTTCAGCTGTGATCTTTCTTTTTAATGTCATTGTTGCAGTTCATTGATTGTATCAAGATTTCATAGACTCATTACCACATTGTTTCAGGTTTTTATACAGCAAAACAAAAGTATGGATTCCGTGGTACCTCATTATAATTATTTTAACAAGCCTCTCATTTGGCTACTTGGCTTTCCTCATGGTAAGTTTTGTGATAAAACATATCCATAAATATTTTGTACTATACCACATGCTTACATGCACACACGCACACGCTCACGCACACACACACACACACACACACACACACACAGTTATAGGACTCTTTAAACATCGAGCATGATTAAAGTCGTATGATTCTGGCCCTTGGTCATGTGGCATTGTGTTAGGTGTGACAGTGAACACAATTTGTTGCCCTCCAGCTCCTGGCCCTTTGCCATACAGTATTGTGTTAGATGTGACAAACACAATTTGTGTCTCCTCCAGCCCCTGACCTTACGTCATACAGCATTGTGTTAGATGCGACAGTGAACACAGTCTGTTTCTCCTCCAGCTCCTGGCCTTATGTCATATAGCATTGTGTTAGATGTGAAAATGAACACAATATGTTGTCCTCCTGCTCCTGGCCATGTGTCATACAGCATTGTGTTGGATGTGACAAACACAATTTGTTCTCCTCCAGCTCCTGGCCCTATGTCATGTAGCATTGTGTTAGATGTGACAATGAACACAATTTGTTTCTCCTCCAGCTCTTGGCCATGTGTCATATAGTGATAGGGCACCAGATCTACATGCACCACTGCCACCGTGCCCTGGTTGTGACCATAGTTGTGGTAGGTGTGATTGTGGCCATTGCGTTAGGTGTGATGGGGAAAGCAGATTTCACAAGAATGATGGAAGTCCTCACACTGGACCTGTCCTTCCAGGTATGTGATATCATTTTTATTAACAGATACTGTTTTGTTATGGACAGACTGTGAAATGTTTCAGATGGACACTGTGTTGATATTACTTTAACATTGCTCACACAGTCCCCTCGAACAATGAAGGATAGGGCACAGTGATAGGTAATAGGAATCTTGGAGTTCCCTAGGTGCATATTTCCTTTAACTGTGCTGTATTCTTAGAAGTATATTTAGACAATGCTTTTCTTTTTATTATGGAAAGACGCAAGTTTAAGAACTGGAACACAATACACCTTGAAAATGACACTCTCGTATCTGGCATGCAGTATTGTATCTAGTACCTAAACTTTATTTCAGATCACAGGGCCGTGGCTGCATATTGGTGCTGTAGTACTTATGACAGGAATGTCCTGGATAGTGGCAGAGCAGTGGATGTATTGGAACAAAACGGGTTAGTTCATGCAGTGTGTTAGGTGTGATGATACTGATTGTGCTGGATGAGACAGAGTTGATTGTGCTAGGTGTGAAAATACTGGTTGTGTTGAGTGTGATAGTGAAATTTATCATGTCAGTAGTAGAGGAGCAGAATTGATATATTTTTGAGACAAGCATTCCCTGTTCACATGCGCACATTTAAACATGCAGACACACAAACATGCAAAAACTGTTTTATTTCCATTACCTTTTCTGTAAAAAGACTTATACACACTTACTTGCACATACAAAACCTACTTGCTCACAACATATGATTCTGTTGTATCTTGTTGCAGGACTGAAGATATTTTGGCTGCTGGTGTATATAGTTGTTATGGTGGGCCTGTACATAGTCCCTGTATTTATCCAGTCACCTTGTATTGGAGATAGTTCCACTCTGCCTGATAAACCCATGGTTATGGCACACAGGGGAGCTGCTGCAGTGAGTTTGGTTGATGGTTTTTGATTATAAATGAAAATGATAAAACACAATATGAAAAACAACTTTCATACTGTTAGCTTATGTCCAACCTGGATGAAGGCCTTCATCAGACTGATGTTAGTAGATGCTGTTACTCACTGACCTTTAAGTGGAATAGCAGCCAGGACCCTCTTATGAATGTCAGGTTGATCACCCCCTCCCCCACCCCCACCCCTGAGGAAAATATGCTGAGGGCGTTTATCACATTCTGTTTTCCTTTCTAATTTCCTCAGAGAAAATACTGAAGGTATTTTCCATTTTCCTTTCAAATCTCAGAAAATACCATGAGAGCATTCATCACTTTTGGTCTTCCTTTCAGATCTCCCCAGAGAAAACACTGAACTGAGGGCATTTATCATGTTCCATTTTCCTTTCAGATCTCTCCAGAGAATACACTGAGGGCATTTAGGAGATCTGCGGATTTTGGAGTCTTGGGGTTCGAGTCTGATGTCAGGGTGAGGTAGGTATTGTCTTAAGTATTGTCTATTTTTAAGTAGAAGTTGTATATATACTTTAAATTTTTAAGTAAATATATAGTTAATTTATAATGCTGTGAGAGAATTTTTCATATCTCATTTAAATGCTCTGTTAATGCTTACATATTCAAAGATGTACTTGAAGCGAGATGACTTGTCAAATAATTGTCACATAACCTAACCAAATTACACCTTATAACTTTTTATATCATAAAATAAAAATAATAATCAAGGGTTTTGTATCATATTTCCCGAAAAATTAAATATTGAAATTATATTTTCTTTCTTTCTGTGCAGTGTATAACAATAATTTTTATTGCCAGCCTTCATTTGGATAATTATGCTGTTTCATATGCAGCAGGAATATGTCACACATTAGAGTGACAGAAGTGAATGTGTTTGGTTTGGCAGGGATAGGTTAGTTAAAGAGCAATGTCATTTGTCTTTCAATAAGAAAAAAAATTCCCAAATAAATGTCGCAAATTTCAGTCGTGATGGTGTTCCATTCCTAATGCATGATAAAACTTTACGGAGAACCACAAATGTCGCTGAAGTTTTCCCGGACAGAAAAGACGAATTGGCAGAGAACTTCACAATCTCAGAGTTGGAACAATTGAATGCTGGGGCATGGTTTATGAAGGTAAGGACCCAGTTGGTATCATAAATACATTTTTTGAGGTTGAATGTTATTTTATAAGCTTTCGTTTCAGTTGGCTTTTTACTGTTTGGTCTTAAGTCTAAAAAAAAGGCAAATTATAAAAGAGAATTGCATGGCAGCATTCATGCAGGATTTGTTATCTTTTGATTTCAAATTATTCCCTTTATATTTCATACAAGAGAATAATCTTTTTATTTTTTTCAAAATCATTTCATCCTAAGACAATAGCATTATGGCAAATATGAAAATTAAATGAAGATCAACCAGATAAATTAAATTATTCACTTATCATACATATAGAACCAACATTTTATCAAAATTCTTCACCTGTTTTGTATTTTTCAGCAAAACCCCTTCCACACAGTTTCAAGTCTCAGTGAAAGCACAAAGGAGCTGTACACCAACCAAACCATTCCTACTCTCCTACAACTCTGCACATTAGCCAGGCTGCTGAACAAAACAGTGATGTTTGATCTCCGGGTGGAATCTGAAGACCATCCATACTATAATACTTCTGTTAATGTCACAGTTGATGCTATAATGAAATCAAAAATACAGCCAAGTATGGTGAGTTTGTTGTGGCATAAGTAGGGATGAGATTTTTCCGACTATTGGTGGATTTCTGACTTTTTCGGAGCCACACCATATTTTCTGACTTTTTAATTAAATGGCAATCTCATCCCAGCATAATGCTAAAAAATCCCATATGTGGCATTGTTTATATCACGGCTGATGTTGAGTTAAAGATGCCGCCAAAAGGAAATTTTGAGACAGTTTTATTTTGTGAAGAGAGAAGATAGGGCTAGAACCTCCTTTGCTGAGTGCTGAATATCTTTGAATGTAGAGCATAATGAAAATAGAATCAAGTCATTACACAGTCCAGTGCTCAGTCTAAGGTTGCAATTATACCATAATAAATTGAAACTGCATACTCAATATTGCGCTGGTGTATTTTGCATAATTTATATTTCTAACTCAAGTTATTAAATAATTAGATTTAAAAGCACCTGTAAAAAAATGATGCCAATGTTTTCCATATTCTAGATATGTTTCTTACATTCTAGGTATGGTGGCTAAGTAACACCACCAATAATACCCAGTACCCTGCTGACTTCACCACAGTCTATCCAATAAAGGGGAAGTCCCCGTCTGTGGAGCATCTCCAAAAAGAGGGGATTCACAGGGTGAACTCTCAATATGTGCTTACACAGGAAGAAATCAGGTAAAAAGATTGAATTGTGTTAGATGAGACAATATGGTTAGAATGTGTATATTGTGTTAGAGAAGACAATATGCTAAGAAAATTTATACCATGTAACGGTGTTTTTGACTGTCTGACATGCAATTAGGTAACATTGTCAAGTTTAAATATTTTGATTGGTGAGACAATAATCAGAAATATAAGATTTTGTTAGGGATGTCATTGAGGAGAGTGTAATTGTTTGTTAGGTGATTCAGTATGGCAAGACTGTTATGAGTGTAATAATTATTTATTTATTTATTTTGTTTATTTCAGTACATATGCCAGTCACAATATCAGCAGCAATGTGTATGTGGTGGACAGTCCGTGGTTGTTTTCACTGTTCTGGTGTATGGGAACCGCGTCTGTGACCACCAACATGTGCCACGTGTTCGCACAGATGGACAGGCCTTCCTGGTATATTGTAAGTATTGGGGGGGGGGGAGGGGGGTAGAGAGCGATTTAGGTGAGTCAGTGTGGCAAGACTGTTATTAGTATAACATTTATTTATTTATTTATTCTTAACTATTGTCTCACAAATCAAAATATTTAACTTGACAGTGTAACCCTATTGCATATCAGATGCATATCAATTGCATATCAGGGGTGAAAGAGAGGGAGGGGGAATGAGGGGAGAGAGAGAGAGAGAGAGAGAGCAAGAGAGAGAGAGAGAGAGAGGGAGAGAGGCGAGAGAGAGAGAGAGAGAGAGAGAGAGATGGGAGAGAGGGGGGAGAGAAAAAGTGTTGGGGTGGTAGAATGGAAAGGGAGGTGTAAGTAGGTGGTGTAAAGACATTCCTCAAACATACAGTCATGGACTTCCTTTAATCTTTTTTCACTCTTATCTTAGTTTGGTCACACTGCATGTCTGTTTCTGTTAGAGATAGTGTAAATACATGAGTGTATTTTACATAATGAACTTGTACTTTCAGAGTCCACAGAGCTATCTGATCATCTGGGTGCTGACCGATGTTATCTCCGCCATCCTTGTCATAACCTTCTTCATTATCCAGAGGTAATTTTTATAATTTTTTTTTCTTTATTTTACTGTTTAATTAATTTGATAAAAATTATCTATTTATTATTTATGCTCAAAGAAAAAAAATTGTTTTATTATTGTATTTTTGATGAATAGTAAACCAAAATTGTCTATTCTACTCTATAAACTTTTGGGATTGTCAAAAATTAATATTTTGAGTTAGAAGGAAAATCAAGGTTGTATTGAAATAATTCTAATATATTTAACTTTTATCCAAGCTCTGTTTCTTTTGCACTGGTTTGAACTTTGTATAATTGAACTGATTCAAATTATTACCCTTTTAGAAATTTATTGTCTGTTTTACCCATTTCTTGCTTTTCCAACCATGTTACTCATTTCTTGTAAAATGATTTTGAAATTTTTACCAATCAAAAGCATACATCTCTAAAATTATGTATATTGAATTTATTCCCCGGCAAATGCACTTTTCTCAGAAATATACCCAGTTTCAGCTAAAAATGCATTTTTTTTCTACAAAACAAAGTAATTACTATTATATTTTTTCTTATTATGTTTTCTGGTGTTTTTCAATAGGCCTTGATATTTTGTCAAAGTTTCTAAAAAGAAGTTTCAAATTTGGTTAAAACATCATATTGATCATTTCTACAACTCATTTCTTTTCTTTTATTGATTATATACAGTACATATAATTTGGCTCAAATCTTGTGCCTCAATGATGCAGTTTTCTATAAGTATGTTATGATTATTGCTAGAAAAAATCAATTAATTTGTTTTGAATTAGGTTCAGAAGTCGAGTTCGTATTTTTGAACTCCAACATGCGCCCACCTAGAATCCAAGCACCTTTTTCCTTTCTTTATATTTACATGGCATTTTCCTACCTTGTTACTTAGTTTATACAGCACCTTGTTGCCTAACTTTGTCCACACCTTGTTGCCTAACTCTTTCTGCACCTTGTTGTTCTTTACATACCCAAATGTTGTTGCTTAACCAGCACTGTAGTTACCTGCTAGTTGATGTCTGGTGCATTGAATGCCTGTGGCTAGTAGTTTTCTGTGTTTAAATTATTACCTGACTAATATAATTCTTCATATTTTCCCTCTCTTTCCTCGTATAGCACATTATTTAGTTACACTCAACTGTTGTAATGGCTGTGAAGTAGAGTGATATGTGAAGGAGTTTTTTGTTTTTTAATCAAGTTGGGGTTCTCCTTGGGATACAGAAGTTATCTGAAATGGATGATAGAAGTGATGTTTAACTGTGAGACAGGAAACTGCCTGATAATTACAATTCCAGTTCTTCATTGGCCACCTTGAGCTGAGAGAAGCAAACATAAGGAAACTCTTGCCATTGTTTTTGGGCAAACATTAATATGTCCATCTTGTTGACAGTTTTTAAGAGTTTTTTCCAAACTCTCCCCTCTATCTGTTACAGTTCCTGCTGTGTCTTACCTCTCCATCCTGTTATCCTTCTGTTCCTCCCACTTTGCCCTCTTTTGTAATAAATCTTTACTTTGCTTGCCATTGGCAATGAAAATGACCACCAGACCTTTTTATTTCTTGATAATCATAAACTGATGTTTCCGTTTTGTGAGAGAAAACTTAAACTTTTGTGCTTAAACTTTTGTGAAACAAATTCTTTAACTTTATCATGCAGGGTTTGAAGCCCCTCTCCCTCTTGAAACCTCACTACAGATTAAACAATCTGTTTGTTTCTATCTTGTTGTCATTAACAAAAAGCTAGTAGTGCTTGTTGTGGTAAGTGATATGTATTGATTGTGCCAGGTGGCTCTTTCACAGAAGAGTGTGTTAGGTGAGACGAGAGGATTGTGTCCTGGGCAGTTGTGCAATACATCAAGGAATTTCTTTTAAATTAAACATATCATAGGTTGCAATCAGATGACAATGCTCATTTCCCCCCTCACCTTAAAAACTCCCCAAGACAAGATGAACATATGAACAAAGCTTAATCTCCCCTCCAATCACTTCTCCATAATAAAAAAAAAAAAAAAAAAAAAAAGCAAACCTTTGGTTCAATACCTTTTTCCTGTTTATTTAAAGATCAAAATTGATGTATAGTGCATTTCATATTGTATAGCTTTTGTTCAATCCCATTTCTTTAGGAGATATTGGTTAAAGGGGAGATTGCGTCCTGGGAAGGGACATCACCAGTTATAGGGCTGAAATGGCATAAGAAAAGACTAGGGAAGACTGCTAATACTCACACATAGGTATGCTTGTGTGCAGAAATGCCTCCCAGCTTCAGGGATAGTTCTTTGAAATTTTATACAAAATTAATGATTAGTTTAAGTTAGCTTAAGTCCTCAATTATTATTTTTAATTTCCATTATCCAGAGTTGATTATATTAAGATTTATTCGGACATTTTATAATTACATTAACTTGTTTACTAATTTACATCGATTAAATCTGCACCTGCAGGGCTGTCGTGTGCAGTAGTTGGGGAGGCCATTAGGGAATTAGTATCATTGCTTTGAAGTGGGTCAACCATATTTGATACCCAGACCAGTTGGTCTGCGGATCATCTTTTCTGCATGCGGCCCAATATCAGCATCCCAAGACTTTTGGTCCATCATTATCGTAGTTACAGTAGACATCCTGATAGTAGACAAGAAAGCATTGTGATGCAGCCATATACAGTCAAGTTGTTATGACTCTGCTGAAGGATGTGAATTTGGCTTTTGGTATTAATATTGCTGGGGAATTTTGCTGTCATTTTTCTCCTCTTGGTTATAAAGCACCCTTGCTTTACTTCAAACATAACATAGTTTAAGGTGGGGGAGGGGGTAATGTTTGCAATTCCTGTTTCCTTCTTTTTGGCAGACATTTTGATTTGGTGGGTGCTTGGATCCTTGAGGTGTCTTTCTCTTTCCTCCATTCTGGACTCACTGTGGCATAAAAATATTAGAAGATCCAGAAACTCAAAAATTCAAAGGAAAAAATGTGAGCCAAATGAATAGAAACTTGACTTTTTTCTCACTTTCTCTTGATTTGTTTGGGAAAAAAATCTTATTTATGCCAGGATGAGCCAATGTTTTAAGGTCTGTTAAAATGAGGCCCCTTTCCCCCCCCCCCCCCCCCCCCCCCCTTTAGCCCACAACAGTCACCCCCACCCCTATAGCCCACGGCTCTCTCAGAGAGTCCTTATTGTTCGAATGTCGCAATTTTCTTCCGTTTAACAGACCAATCCAAACCCTGTACAGCAGGTATTAGTGCATGTGTGTGTGTCTGTGTAATGGCATTATTATGGCTTACTCCTCATGGTCCTTCTCTCTCTCTGCTGTTTTGCACCCTGCAGGATTCAGAAGGGTGGGCAAGAGTTCACGCCGGAGACCCTCCACCTCCAGAACCCCCGGGCACGGAGACTGGACTCCCAGGGACGCGTTATGAAAGAAAAACTGCTGTACACGGATGAGATCGAACTTGGCATTGACCCAGATTCTCGCCCAGAGGATATTCCCGAACCTGACTGTGCGCAGAACGGGAGTAGCAGGCATTCTGGGAGTGGGGAATATTTCTCCAGCGAGGCAGAAAATGAGAGGAATGAGGTTGCCAGCAGTGAAGTGCGACCCGTGATGTCAACTTTTACTACTTAAATTGATCAACAGCTGGATAGTTTTTTCTCTGTGATACTTCTTTCTTATCCAACCATCGTATTATATAGTTATCCTAGTTTATGTGACTTAATCCCAAGAAACTTACAATGCCACTTATTTTAGCAAGTCCATATTATAAATGTGAACAAACTTGACGTTACAGTCATTTCTGTTCTTTTCACATAAATTAATTTCTGGCTTAGTTGGTCTGAAGTTGAAAAGATTAATGGATTGTTATTAAATCCCTCAGTGTTAAAATCTTTGTTATTGTGTTAAAGTGTTTTTAACACAAATGAATGCCTGGGAATGCCTTAGTGTCACAAGTACAGATTGGGACAATGGGGAAAATATTGCATTTTATCAGACAATATAGAAATAATTTTACAATGAGTCAAGTCAGCTATCAGCATATTTCTAAGAGCGCATTCAGGACAGCAGACCAACAGATCTGCGGATCAAATAAGGCTCACCTACTTGAATGCTTGTTGCGTAATCCCTGTGGGGAATCTATTCCGTGTCTAATTGGGAATTAAGCAGCAAGCTTTTTTAAAAGGTCATCATATTTGATCCGCGGATCTGTTAGTCTGCTGTTCTGAATGTGCTGTATGGCCCTCTTCACATTGAGGTATACACTTAACGGGATGGATCCATTTTTACAGGCGCTGCATGTAATATGTGAATGTACTTCTGGAGATTGGGGGGGGGGGGGGTTAAAGGGGGGGGGTTAATAGAAGGGGTGACTCCCTTTCACAAGTTGGCTTCCTGCTGTTATATTACCTTGATTATTTTAGGGTGGATGGAGGCTGTCTTCTGGAAGATGGTCAGAATCTTTCAAGTTAACATTGACAGGCATCTAATTAAATGAACAAGTAGTATATCTCGATGAAATAATGAATTGTATTAGATCTGACTGTTTCTCAGTGTCATTGTCAAAATGATATTTTTTATTGAAAACTTGAAATGGATTTACTTTGGTGTCTTCAATTAAAAATATATTCAGTAAAAAAGTGTAAGATTATCTAAAGTTAATTTTTGATAACCCTTAACAGAAAAGGGAAAAAAATTACTGTGAAAGTTCTCTGTGATGTAGGAAAGCATCCCTCAGTGTTTGCCAGAGGTGTGTGTTTAACGTCATCACAAAGCAATTACAGCCATGTGTTTTGAGATGTGCAATTTTGCTGTATGTTATCTATACAAATTACTTTGTAAAAATGGTGCCGCAAGGCAGAGAGCAGAAGAAACCACAGAAGGTATTAAGGGTGTGTTCCCTGTGAAGCTGCTGTCCTACTAGTACCTTGATCGATCCAACTCTGTGGAGACTCTCGCTGAATGCAATAAGATTAACACGCCTCCTCTTGTTTTCAATGTACTCATATAATCACCAGTGTCTGTTGCGGTTTATTAAATTATTCAGCTATTGTTTAGAGCTGTTACTGAATGACTCATGTTTGTGTGTAAACAGCTCCACTGAAGCCTATTTCAGGTTTAAAGGGATAATAACTCTTTGTTTTGGCCAAAAAATGAATTTTCCTGGAGAAAAACAACAATTTTCCCATACTTACCAAAGGTTAATGAATCCATTTTTACTTTCAAAGTTAGTCCCTGGTTTTTTTCTAAAAAGTTTGGTTTTTTGTTAAAATATCTTAAGAGATTATAACAGAGTACAGCCATCAATGGAAGTCACGTGATCTGAAGACAAGTTCAGATATCAGAATAATAGCTATAACTGCTGTTTTTGTGGTAAAACAGAATATATCATATTTCTATGAGTTGTTCGCAATGTTTTTATTGTGAAATAAAGATATCATATGAAGAGATATTATCCCTTTAAGTCTGTATATTTATGAATGTTAAAAAAAGGTTGCTCACTTCAGTTTAAAACATGTCACAAGTCCATGAAATTGTATCCACTTTGGTTTGAAAGAGATTGACGTATTTCATTACTACCTCACTGTAGAACTAAGATCTTCAACACTATTTTTGTTTTAAGACACAAGTAACTTAAATATTCTTGAGGGAAACTTGTTGTTATATATTTCTGTAAATGCCATGTACTCCTATATGAAATAGTGAAATAATTATAGTAAAGAAGGTGTGTATATACCTGCATGGTATTTTCCTGAAGGCACAGAAATGACAAAGGTTTAACTTTTGTGGGAAGGGGAAAGGCATTTCTGGGAAGTTTTGTTAAACCACATTATAAATCATAATGGTCAGAAGATACAACCCCAAGCATTTTGGTCACATGTAGATTTTGACAATTTTTCAAAAAATATATCAGAGATTGATCACAATTACACCAAAAGTGGGTGTACCACTGGCACAAAGCATGTTTATTTTCAATCAAAGTCCAAGCTACTGATAAACTCCCACTTGACAACAAATATGCTTCCATTACTGCCACTTCATCATCCCCTTGTCATTCTATGTTAAAATACATAAGCCTTTACTTAAATATATTTACCAAGTGATATTACAAATTTATTTGTAGTACAAAATAATTTTTTTATTTTCAAATTTGTATTGCTATTCTGTTTCTATCAAAATTTCTCTGAAGCTATATGCCTGTCTGTATGCTCTCATTAGATAACACACTGCCATTAGTAAAGTGTTGAAACTAAGAATATTATATGCTATGAGACCCTTAGGTGTATTTTTATTAATGCAACAATGCATGTGCTACTAAGTTAGGTCATGACTTTGTAAATTTAAGCAACCTCTCCAAAGGAAAAAGATGAATAAAGTAAAATTATTTTTAAAAAATGTTTGTTACCAAATGTTCTGTAAGTACGAATTTCTTTAAAACTCTGGTACTAAAGTTTTGAAAAGTTAGTTGGTTTTCTGTTGGAGAAAACGCTGTTATGAGTTTTTAAAAATGATAAATTATAAAAGAGGAAAACAATCAATTCAGCTGTTTGGAATTTTTTAGTAACTGGAGTATCAGGAATGACCTTTATTGTGTCAGTACTACAACATCTTACCTGGCAGTTACAAAAACTTGAGATGTTTCAGAATAAACAAATAAATAAGTAAATAAACAATTATCTTTTTATGTTTTGGGCATAATTGATATTTTAAAATGATGTGAACAACACAAAAAGACATTCTAATGTAAAAAAGATACACATGGATTAAAAATACTCTGCTGTGTATAATACAAATGTTGCAGGCTGGCAAACGGCTACCAAAGCCAGACTTAAAAGGAAAAATAAAAAACAAAAACGAAGTACACCTTTGATAATCTTTATCTGAATTAGGGTTTTGTTGTCTTGAGGGTTTTAATTGAGAAATACAGTGGGAATACAAGAAGCTTTATAAGACACTAATATGACTATGGGCGATTTTTCAAAAGCGTGGAGATAATTTCCGCACATTAATTTGGCAAGAAAATCCCTTGACCTCCACCCCCCCAAAAAAAAAATAGAATTGATGAGGGAAAGGAAAAAGACAAATATATATATATATATATATATATATATATATATATATATATATTATTTGTCTTGTTTGTCCTGTCTTGTTATAAATCCTACGATGCATCCGGCAGCTTACTTTACAATCACATCCAGTCTGCAGTCTGTACCCTGCTCTCATACTACAGGGACTGTCAACTCCGGCAGGAATGGTAGCCTCATCGCTTTGTACTGGGGCACTAACTGCGATTTTCAAGTGGACAGGTTTGGTAATGCACTGCAGTGGCGGATTTAGAGGGGATGGGGTGTCAGGAGGGTCGTGACCCCCCCCCCCCCTCTTGGAAATTATCGTTTTGACTAGCTGAATCATAGTTCTAAACCATACCTAAGGGCACCGTTTGGCATCCAAAACAAAAAATTGGGGGCGATGGTCGGCTTCGCATCCGAGGCTTGTCGTTCAGGACC